>CM038677.1:12182619-12377127 GCA_021605205.1 Aegilops longissima
TAGATGCACTCTCCTTCCCTCGTTGCTAGTTTCTCCATAGATAGATCTTGGTGATACGTAGGAAAATTTTGAATTTCTGCTACGCTCCCCAACAAAGGCATCATGAGCTAGGTCTATTGCGTAGATTCTTTGCACGAGTAGAACACAAAGTAGTTGTGGGCGTTGATGTTGTTCAATATGCTTACCGTTACTAGTCCAATCTTGTTTCGACGGTATTGTGGGATGAAGCGGCCGGACCGACCTTACACGCATTTCTTCGTGAGACAGGTTCCACCGACCGACATGCACTTGGTGCATAAGGTGGCTAGCGGGTGCCGCCTCTCCACTTTAGTGCGAACAGATTCGATGAAAAGGGTCCTTATGAAGGGTAAATAGCAATTGGCATATCACGTTGTGGTTTTGCGAGGTAAGAAACGTTTTGCTAGAAACCCATAGCAGCCACGTAAAACATGCAAACAACAATTAGAGGACGCCTAACTTGTTTTTGCAGGGTATGCTATGTGATGTGATATGGCCAAGAAGAATGTGATGAATGATATGTGATGTATGAGATTGATCATGTTCTTGTAATAGGATTCACGACTTGCATGTCGATGAGTATGACAACCGGCAGGAGCCATAGGAGTTGTCTTTATTTATTGTATGACCTGCGTGTCATTGAACAACGCCATGTAATTACTTTACTTTATTGCTAACCGTAGCCATAGTAGTAGAAGTAATAGTTGGCGAGACAACTTCATGAGGACACGATGATGGAGATCATGATGATGGAGATCATGGTGTCATGCCGGTGACGATGATGATCATGGAGCCCGAAGATGGAGATCAAAGGAGCAAAATGATATTGGCCATATCATGTCACTATTTGATTGCATGTGATGTTTATCATGTTTATGCATCTTGTTTACTTAAGAACGACGGTAGTAAATAAGATGATCCTCACAACAATTTCAAGAAGTGTTCTCCCCGATCGCACCGTTGCTACAGTTAAATCGCTTCTAAGCACCACGTGATGATCGGGTGTGATGGATTCTTACGTTCACATACAACGGGTGTAAGACAGATTTACACAGCAAAAACACTTGGGGTTAACTTGACGAGCCTAGCATGTGCGGACATGGCCTCGAACACGGAGACCGAAAGGTCGAGCATGAGTCGTATAGTAGATACGATCAACATGAAGATGTTCACCGATGATGACTAGTCCGTCTCACGTGATGATCGGACACGGCCTAGTTGACTCGGATCATGTAATCACTTAGATGACCAGAGGGATGTCTATCGAGTGGGAGTTCATAAGATGAACTTTATTATCGTGAACATAGTCAAAAGATCTTTGCAAATTATGTCGTGAGCTCGCGCTTTAGTTCCACTGCTTAGATATGTTCCTAGAGAAAAGATAGTTGAAAGTTGACGATGAGCGATTATGCGGACGTAGAAAGCTTATGTCCTTAATGCACCGCCACAGTGCTGAACCCCAAACGTCGCTTGTGGATGTTACGAACATCGGACATACAAGTTTTGATAACTACGTGATAGTTCAGTTAAACGGTTTAGAGTAGAGGCACCAAAGACGTTTTTCAAACGTCATGAACATATGAGATGTTTCGAGGGCTGAAATTAGAATTTCAGGCTCGTGCTCACGCCGAGAGGTATGAGACCTCCGACAATTTTCTTAGCCTACAAACTAAGGGAGAAAAGCTCAATCGTTGAGCTTGTGCTCAGATTGTCTGAATACAACAATCACTTAAATCGAGTGGGAGTTGATCTTCCGGATGAGATAGTGATGTTTCTCCAAAGTCATTGCCACCAAGCTGCTAGAGCTTCGTGATGAACTATAACATATCGAGGATAGATATGATGATCCTTGAGGTATTCACGATGTTTGACACATGAAAGTAGAAATCAAGAAGGAGCATCAATTGTTGATGGTTGGTGAAACCACTAGTTTCAAGAAGGGCAAGGACAAGAAGGACACTTCATGAAACGGCAAATCAGTTGTTGCTCAAAGTGAAGAAACCCAATGTTGAACCCAAACCCGAGACTAAGTGCTTCGTAATGAGAGGAACAGACATCGAGCGGAACCACCCTAGATACTTGGTAGATGAGAAGGCTGGCAAGGTCGATAGAAGTATATTGATATACATTATGTTAATGTGTACTTTACTAGTACTCCTAGTAGCACCAGGGTATTAGATACCGGTTCGGTTGCTAAGTGTTAGTAACTCAAACAAAAGCTACGGAATAAACGGAGACTAGCTAAAGGTGAGTGACGATACATGTTGGAAGTGTTTCCAAGGTTGATGTGATCAAGCATCGCACGCCCCTCTACCATCGAGATTGGAGTTAAACCTAAAATTATTATTTGGTGTTTATGTTGAGCATAGACATGATTGGATTATGTCTATCACAATACTGTTATTCATTTAAGGAGAATAATGGTTACTCTATTTATTTGAATAATACCTTCAATGGTCTTGCACCTAAAGGAATGGTTTATTGAATCTCGATCGTAGTGATACACATTTTCATGCCAAAAGATATAAGATAGTAATGATAGTACCACTTACTTGTGGCACTGCCATGTAAGTCATAAACGCATGAAGAAGCTCCATGTTGATGGATCTTTGGACTCACTCGCTTTTGAAAAGTTTGAGACATGCTAACCATGTCTATTGGTGTATACGCATGAAGAAACTCCATGCAGATGGATCGTTTGGACTCACTTGATTTTGAATCACTTGAGACATGCAAATCATACCACATGGGCAAGATGACCTGAAAAGCCTCGGTTTCAAGAAGATGGAACAAGATAGCAACTTGTTGGAAGTAACACATTTTGATGTGTGCAGTCCAATGAGTGCCGAGGCATGCAAAGAATATCGTTATGTTCTTACTTCACAGATGATTCGAGTAGATATTGAGTATATTTACTTGATGAAACACAAGTCTGAATTATTGAATGGTTCAAGTAATTTGAGAGTGAAGTTTAAGATCTTCGTGACAAGAGGATAGAATATCTATGATATGATCATAGAGATGAATATCTGAGTTACGAGTTTTGGCACACAATTAAGACATTGTGCAAATTGTTTCACAATTAATACCGCCTGGAACACCATAGTGTGATGGTGTGTCCGAACATCATAGTTGCACTCTATTGGATATGGTGCGTACCATGATGTCTCTTATCGAATTACCACTATCGCTCATGGGTTAGGCATTAGAGACAACCGCACTCACTTTAAATAGGGCACCACGTAATTCCGCTGAGATGACACCGTATGAACTATGGTTTAGAGAAACCTAAGTTGTCATTTCTTAAAGGTTTGGGGCTGCGACGCTTATGTGAAAAGTTTCAGGTTGATAAGCTCGAACCCAAAGCGGATAAAATACATCTTCATAGGACACCCAAACAGTTGGGTATACCTCCTAATTCAGATCCGAAAGCAATAGGGATTGTTTCTTGAATCGGGTCCTTTCTCAAGGAAAAGTTTGTCTCGAAAGTTGAGTGGGAGGATGGTGGAGACTTGATGAGGTTATTGAACGTCACTTCAACAAGTGTGTAGCAGGCACGTGAAGTTGTTCCTGTGGCACCTACACCAATTGAAGTCGAAGCTTGTGATAGTGATCATGAAGTTTTGGATCAAGTCACTACTGTACTCGTGGGGTGACAAGGATGTGTACTGCTTGAGTGGTACGGTGATCCTGTCTTGAAGGTCATGTTGCTAGACAACAATGAACCTACGAGCTATGGAGAAGCGATGGTGGGCCCAAATTCGACAAATGGTTAGAAGCCATGAAATCCGAGATAGGATCCATGTATCATAACAAAGCATGGACTTTGGTGGACTTGCCCGATGATCGGCAAGCCATTGAGATGAATGGATCTTTAAGAAGAAGACGAACATGGATGGTAATGTCACTGTCTATGAAGCTCGACTTGTGGCGAAGAGTTTTTCACAAGTTCAAGGAGTTGACTACGATGAGATTTTCTCATCCGTAGCGATGCTTAAAATCCGTCGGAATCATGTTAGCATTAGCTGCATTTATGAAATCTGGCAGATGGATGTCAAGACGAGTTTCCTTACCGGTTTACGTAAGGAAAGGTTGTATGTGATACAATCGAAAAGTTTTGTCGATCCTAAGGATGCTAAAAGGTATGCTAGCTCCATCGATCCTTCTAAGGACCGGAGTAAGCATCTCGAGTTGGAATATGCACTTTGATAGGATGATCAAAGATTTTGGGTTTACACAAAGTTTATGAGAAACTTGTATTTCCAAAGAAGTGAGTGGGAGCACTATAGAATTTCTGATGAGTATATGTTGTTGACATATTGATGATCAGAAATGATGTAGAATTTCTGTAAAGCATATAGGGTTATTTGAAAAGTGTTTTTCAAGTGAAAACCTGGATTAAGCTACTTGAACATTGAGCATCAAGATCTATGAAGATAGGTCAAAAACCGCTTAATGGTACTTTCAAATGAGCATATACCTTGACATGATCTTGAAGGTGTTCAAGATGGATCACCAAAGAAGGAGTTCTTGCCGAGATGTAAGGTATGAAGTTAAGACTTAAAGCTCGACCACGGCAGAAAAGAGAGAAAGGACGAAGGTCGCCCCTATGCTTTAGGCGTAGGCTCTATAGTATGCTATGTCTGTGTACCGCACTGATGTGCCTTGCCATGAGTCACCAAGGGTACAAGAATGATCCAGAATGGGGATCATTGGACAGCGGTCAAAATTGTCCTTGTAATAAACAAGGACATGTTTCTCGATTATGGAGGTGATAAAGAGTTCGGCGTAAAGGGTTACGCCGATGCAAGCTTTAACACCTATCCGAGTGACTCGAGTAGCAAACCGGATACGATAGTGGAGCAACCATTTGGAATAGCTTCAAGTGGAGCGTGGAAGCAACATTTACAATATGACATAGAGAATTTCAAGTACATACGGATCTGAATGTTGCGCACCCATTGACTAAAACCTCTCTCACAAGCAAAACATGATCAAACCCCGTAACTCATTGAGTCTTAATCACATGATGATGTGAACTAGTTTA
Source organism: Aegilops longissima (assembly GCA_021605205.1). Classification (NCBI taxonomy): domain Eukaryota; kingdom Viridiplantae; phylum Streptophyta; class Magnoliopsida; order Poales; family Poaceae; genus Aegilops; species Aegilops longissima. The sequence continues at coordinate 12,187,685 of CM038677.1, forward strand.
CGACACTAGTAAACTCTTTGGATGTTGGTCACATGGCGATGTGACCTATCGATGTTAATCACATGACGATGTGAACTAGATTATTGACTCTAGTGCAAGTGGGAGACTGTTGGAAATATGCCCTAGAGGCAATAATAAATTAGTTATTATTATATTTCCTTGTTCATGATAATCGTTTATTATCCATGCTATAATTGTATTGTTAGGAAACTCATATACATGTGTGGATACATAGACAACACCATGTCCCTAGTAAGCCTCTAGTTGACTAGCTCGTTGATCAATAGATGGTTACGGTTTCCTGACCATGGACATTGGATGTCATTGATAACGGGATCACATCATTAGTAGAATGATGTGATGGACAAGACCCAACACTAAGCCTAGCACAAAGATCGTAGTTCGTATGCTAAAGCTTTTATAATGTCAAGTATCTTTTCCTTAGACCATGAGATTTTGCAACTCCCGGATACCGTAGGAATGCTTTGGGTGTACCAAACGTCACAACGTAACTGGGTGACTATAAAGGTGCACTACAGGTATCTCCGAAAGTGTCTGCTGGGTTGGCACGAATCGAACTGGGATTTGTCACTCCGTAAACGGAGAGGTATCTCTGGCCCACTCGGTAGGACATCATCATAATGTGCACAATGTGACCAAGGGGTTGATCACGGATGATGTGTTACGGAACGAGTAAAGAGACTTGCCGTAACGAGATTGAACAAGGTATCGGGATACCGACGATCGAATCTCGGGCAAGTACAATACCGCTAGGCAAAGGGAATTGAATACGGATTGATTGAGTCCTTGACATCGTGGTTCATCCGATGAGATCATGGTGGAACATGTAGAGCCAACATGGGTATCCAGATCCCGCTGTTGGTTATTGACCGAGAACGCCTCGGTCATGTCTACATGTCTCCCGAACCCGTAGGGTCTACACACTTAAGGTTCGATGACGCTAGGGTTATATAGGAAGTTTGTATGTGGTTACCGAATGTTGTTCGGAGTCCCGGATGAGATCCTGGACGTCACGAGGAGTTCCGGAATGGTCCGGAGGTAAAGATTTATATATGGAAAGTTGTTGTTCGGGTTCCGGAAAAAGTTCGGGTTTTTTCGGTATTGTACGGGAAGCTTCGGAAGGTTCCGAGGATTCGGAGGGGTCCAAGGTCCGGAAATTGTTCCACCACGTCCAATACAGTAGCATGGGCTGTAGGGGCGCCTAGCCTTAATGGGCCAGGGGCACCAGCCCCCCAAGGCCCATGCGCATGGGAGGGGGAACCCTAGGGGAGGGCCTCCACTTGACTTGGGAGGCACTCCTCCCCTCTTAGCCGCCCCCAAGTCCCATCTAGGGCTGGCCGCACCCCTTGGGGTGGGAAACCCTAAAGGGGGCGCAGCCCCCCTTTCCCCCTATATATACTTGAGGCTTTGGGCTGCCCAACAGACATGAGAACTTCTCCTCTTGGTGCAGCCTTGCCTCTCCTCCTCCTCCTCTCCCTTGGTGCTTGGCGAAGCCCTGCAGGATTGCCACGCTCCTCCATCACCACCATGCCGTTGTGTTGCTGCTGGATGGAGTCTTCTCAACCTCTCCCTCTCTCCTTGCTGGATCAAGGCGTGGGAGACGCCACCGGCTGTACGTGTGTTGAACGCGGAGGTGCCGTCCGCTCGCACTAGGATCTCCGTGATTTGGATCACGACGAGTACGACTCCTTCAACCCCGTTCTCATGAACGCTTCCGCTTAGCGATCTACAAGGGTATGTAGATGCACTCTCCTTCCCTCGTTGCTAGTTTCTCCATAGATAGATCTTGGTGATACGTAGGAAAATTTTGAATTTCTGCTACGTTCCCCAACACCTTCCTACCAAACTTACGGCAAGGTTTACATCAGGTCTGGTACACAGCATGGCATACATAATAGATCCTATGGCCGAGGCATAGGGGATGACACTCATCTCTTCTTTATCTTTTGCCGTGGTCGGGCATTGAGCCGAGCTCAATCTCACACCTTGTAGTACAGGCAAGAACCCTTTCTTGGACTGATCCATTTTGAACTTCTTCAAAATCTTATCAAGATATGTGCTTTGTGAAAGACCTATGAGGCGTCTCGATCTATCTCTATAGATCTTGATGCCTAATATATAAGCAGCTTCTCCAAGGTCCTTCCTTGAAAAACTTTTATTCAAGTAGGCCTTAATGCTGTCCAAGAGTTCTATATCATTTCCCATCAAAAGTATGTCATCTACATATAATATGAGAAATGCTACAGAGCTCCCACTCACTTTCTTGTAAACGCAGGCTTCTCCATAAGTCTCATATAAACCCAAACGCTTTGATCATCTCATCAAAGCGAATGTTCCAACTCCGAGATGCTTGCACCAGCCCATAAATGGATCACTGGAGCTTGCATACTTTGTTAGCATTCTTAGGATCGACAAAACCTTTCGGCTGCATCATATACAGCTCTTCCTTAAGATAACCGTTAAGGAACGCTGTTTTGACGTCCATCTGCCATATCTCATAATCATAGTATGCGGCAATTGCTAACATGATTCGGACGGACTTATGCTTCGCTACGGGAGAGAAAGTCTCATCGTAGTCAATCCCTTGAACTTGCCGATAACCCTTAGCGACAAGTCGAGCTTTATAGATGGTGACATTACCATCCGCGTCCGTCTTCTTCTTAAAGATCCATTTGTTTTCTATCGCTCGCCGATCATCGGGCAAGTCTGTCAAAGTCCATACTTTGTTTTCATACATGGATCCTATCTCGGATTGCTTGGCTTCAAGCCATTTGTTGGAATCTGGGCCCGTCATCGCTTCTTCATAGTTCGAAGGTTCACCGTTGTCTAACAACATGATTTCCAGGACAGGGTTGTCGTACCACTCTGGTGCGGAACATGTCCTAGTGGACCTACGAAGTTCAGTAGCAACTTGATCCGAAGTACCTTGATCATCATCATTAATTTCCTCTTCAGTTGGTGTAGGCATCACAGGAACATTTTCCTGAGCTGCACTACTATCCTGTTCAAGAGGTAGTACTTCATCGAGTTCTACTTTCCTCCCACTTACTTCTTTCGAGAGAAACTCTTTTTCCAGAACGGATCCGTTCTTGGCAACAAAGATCTTGCCCTCGGATCTTAACTAGAAGGTATACCCAATGGTTTCCTTAGGGTATCCTATGAAGACGCATTTTTCCGACTTGGGTTCGAGCTTTTCAGGATGAAGTTTCTTACCATAAGCATCGCATCCCCAAACTTTTAGAAACGACAACTTAGGTTTCTTCCCAAACCATAATTCATACGGTGTCGTCTCAACGGATTTAGACGGTGCCCTATTTAAAGTGAATGTAGCTGTCTCTAAAGCATATCCCCAAAATGATAGCGGTAAATCGGTAAGAGACATCATAGACCGCATCATATCCAATAGAGTGCGATTACGACGTTCGGACACACCGTTACGCTGAGGTGTTCCAGGCGGCGTGAGTTGTGAAACGATTCCTCATTTCCTTAAGTGTGTACCAAATTCATGACTTAAGTATTCTCCTCCACGATCTGATCATAGGAATTTTATCTTTCGGTCACGTTGATTCTCTACCTCATTCTGAAATTCCTTGAACTTTTCAAAGGTCTCAGACTTGTGTTTCATTAAGTAGACATACCCATATCTACTCAAGTCGTCAGTGAGAGTGAGAACATAACGATATCCTCCGCGAGCCTCAACACTCATTGGACCGCACACATCGGTATGTATGATTTCCAACAAGTTGGTTGCTCGCCCATTGTTCCGAGAACGGAGTCTTGGTCATCTTGCCCATGAGGCATGGTTCGCATGTGTCAAATGATTCATAATCGAGAGACTCCAAAAGTCCATCAGCATGGAGCTTCTTCATGCGCTTGACACCAATGTGACCAAGGCGGCAGTGCCACAAGTATGTGGGACTATCGTTATCAACTTTACATCTTTTGGTATTCACGCTATGAATATGTGTAACATTACGCTCGAGATTCATTAAGAATAAACCATTGACCATAGGGGCATGACCATAAAACATATCTCTCATATAAATAGAACAACCATTATTCTCGGATTTAAATGAGTAGCCATCTCGTATCAAACGAGATCCAGATACAATGTTCATGCTCAAACTTGGCACCAAATAACAATTATTAAGGTTTATAACTAATCCCGTAGGCAAATGTAGAGGTAGCGTGCCGACGGCGATCACATCGACCTTGGAACCATTCCCGACGCGCATCGTCACCTCGTCCTTCGCCAGTCTCCGTTTATTCCGCAGCTCCTGCTGTGAGTTACAAATATGAGCAACGGCACCGGTATCAAATACCCAGGAGTTACTACGAGTACTGGTAAGGTACACATCAATTACATGTATATCAAATATACCTTTAGTGTTGCCGGCCTTCTTGTCCGCTAAGTATTTGGGGCAGTTCCGCTTCCAGTGGCCCTTCCCTTTGCAATAAAAGCACTCTGTCTCAGGCTTGGGTCCATTCTTTGACTTCTTCCCGGCAACTTGCTTACCGGGCGCGGCAACATCCTTGCCGTCCTTCTTGAAGTTCTTCTTACCCTTGCCCTTCTTGAACTTAGTGGTTTTATTGACCATCAACACTTGATGTTCTTTCTTGATTTCAACCTCTCACGACTTCAGCATTGAGAATACTTCGGAATGGTCTTCACCATCCCCTGCATATTGTAGTTCATCACAAAGCTCTTGTAGCTTGGTGGGAGCGATCAAGGATTCTGTCAATGACCGCCTCGTCCGGGAGGTTTATGTCCAGTGGGACAAAGCGGTTGTGCAACCTGACATTTTGAGTATGTGCTCACCGATGTAACTGTTTTCCTCCATCTTACAACTATAGAACTTGTCGAGACTTCATATCTCTCGACCGGGCATGAGCTTGAAAAACTAGTTTCAGCTCTTCAACATCTCATATGCTCCGTGTTGCTCAAAACGCTTTTGGAGCCCCGGTTCTAAGCTGTAAAGCATGCCGCACCGAACGAGGGAGTAATCATCAAGACGAGACTGCCAAGCATTCATAATGTCTTGGTTCTCTGGACGGTGCATCACCTAGCGGTCCTTCTAGGACATATTGTTTCTGGCAGCTATGAGGATGATCTCGTGTTCGGACCCAGTCCGTATAGTTGCTGCCATCATCTTTCAGCTTGGTTTTCTAGGAACGCGTGAAGTTCATGTTGACATGAGCGTTGGCCATTTGATCTACAAGACATATTTGCAAAGGTTTTAGACTAAGTTCATGATAATTAAGTTCATCTAGTCAAAATTATTTTAATGAACTCCCACTCAGATTAGACATCCCTCTAGTCATCTAAGTGTTACACGATCCGAGTCGACTAGGCCGTGTCCGATCATCACGTGAGACGGACTAGTCTTCGTCGGTGAACATCTCCATGTTGATCGTATCTTCCATACGACTCGTGTTCGACCTTTCGGTCTCCGTGTTCCGAGGCCATGTCTGTACATGCTAGGCTCGTCAAGTTAACCCTAAGTGTTTTGCATGTGTAAAACTGTCTTACACCCGTTGTATGTGAACGTAAGGATCTATCACACCCGATCATCACGTGGTGCTTCAAAACGACGAACTTTAGCAACGGCGCACAGTTAGGGGAGAACACTTCTTGAAATTGTTGTAAGGGATCATCTTATTTACTACCATCGTTCTAAGTAAACAAGATGCATAAACATAATAAACATCACATGCAATTATATAGTAGTGACATGATATGGCTAATATCATATAGCTCCATTGATCTCCATCTTCGGGGCTCCATGATCATCTTGTCACCGGCATGACACCATGATCTCCATCATCATGATCTCCATCATCGTGTCTTCATGAAGTTGTCACGCCAACGACTACTTCTACTTCTATGGCTAACGCGTTTAGCAATAAAGTAAAGTAATTTACATGGCGTTCTTCAATGACACACAGGTCATACAAAAATAAAGACAACTCCTATGGCTCCTGCCGGTTGTCATACTCATCGACATGCAAGTCGTGATTCCTATTACAAGAACATGATCTCATACATCACAATATGTCATTCATCATTCATCACAACTTCTGGCCATATCACATCACATGACAATTGCTGCAAAAACAAGTTAGACGTCATCTAATTGTTGTTGCATCTTTACGTGGCTGCAATTGGGTTCTAGCAAGAACGCTTTCTTACCTACGAATAACCACAACGTGATTTTGTCAACTTCTATTTACCCTTCATAAGGACCCTTTTCATCGAATCCGCTCCAACTAAAGTGGGAGAGATGACACCCGCCAGCCACCTTATGGAACTAGTGCATGTCGTCGGTGGAACCGGTCTCACGTAAGCGTCACGTAAGGTTGGTCCGGGCCGCTTCATCCCGCAATACCGCTGAAGCAAGATAAGACTAGTAGCGGCAAGCAAGTTGACAAGATCTACGCCCACAACCAAATTGTGTTCTACTCGTGCAATAGAGAACTACGCATAGACCTAGCTCATGATGCCACTGTTGGGGAACGTTGTGGAAAATTAAAAAATTTCCTACGGTTTCACCAAGATCTATCTATGAGTTCATCTAGCAACGAGTCAAAGGAGTGAGTTTGCATCTACATACCACTTTGTAGATCGCGAGCGGAAGCGTTCACTAGAACGGGGATGAAGTAGTCGTTCTCGTCGTGATCCTATCACCGGAGATCCTAGCGCCGAATGGACGACACCTCCGCGTTCAACACACGTACGGGACGGGAGACGTCTCCTCCTTCTTGATCCAGCAAGGGGGAAGGAGAGGTTGATGATGATCCAGCAGCATGACGGCGTGGTGGTGGATGCAGTGAGAACTCCCAGCAGGCTTCGCCAAGCTGCTGCGGAGGAGGACGAGGTGTAGCAGGGGGGAGGCGCCAAAACTTCAGGTGCGGCTTCCCTCTCCCCCCTCCCTTTATATAGGCCCCAAGGGGGGGGGGGCGCCGGCCCTTGGGGATCCCATCTCTCAAGGGGGCGGCGGCCAAGGGGAGGAGTGCCCCCAGGCAGTGGGCGCCCCCCCTAGGGTTTTAACCCTAGGCGCAGGGGTGGGCCAAGGCGCGCACCAGCCCACTATGGGCTGGTTCCTCCCCACTTCAGCCCATGGGGCCCTCGGGATGGGTGGCCCCACCGGTGGACCCTCGACCCTTCCGGTGGTCCCAGACAATACTGGTGACCCCAAACTTTCCCGATGGCGAAATACCACTTCCTATATATAATTCTTTACCTCCGGACCATTCCGAAACTCCTCGTGACGTCCGGGATCTCATCCGGGACTCCGAACAACATTCGGTATACTGCATACTCATATTCATACAACCCTAGCGTCACCGAACCTTAAGTGTGTAGACCCTACGGGTTCGGGAGACAAGTAGACATGACCGAGACGACACTCGGGCAATAACCAATAGCGGGATCTGGATACCCATGTTGGCTCCCACATGCTCCTCGATGATCTCATCGGATGAACCACGATGTCGAGGATTCAAACAATCCCGTATACAATTCCCTTTGTCAATCGGTATGTTACTTGCCCGAGATTCGATCGTCGGTATCCCAATACCTCGTTCAATCTCGTTACCGCAAGTCACTTTACTCGCATCGTAATGCATGATCCCGTGACCGGACACTTGGTCACTTTGAGCTCATTATGATGATGCACTACCGAGTGGGCCCAGTGATACCTCTCCGTAACACGGAGTGACAAATCCCATGTCGATCCGTGTCAACCCAATGACACTTTCGAAGATACCTGTAGTGCACCTTTATAGTCACCCATTCGTTATGACGTTTGGTACACCCAAAGCACTCGTGACGGTATCCGGGAGTTACACGATCTCATGGTCTAAGGAATAGATACTTGACATTGGAAAAGCTCTAGCAAAACGAACTACACGATCTTGTGCTATGCTTAGGATTGGGTCTTGTCCATCACATCATTCTCCTAATGATGTGATCCCGTTGTCAATGACATCCAATGTTTATAGTCAGGAAACCGTGACTATCTGTTGACCAACGAGCTAGTCAACTAGAGGCTCACTAGGGACATTTTGTGGTCTATGTATTCACACGTGTATTACGATTTCCGGATAATACAATTATAGCATGAATAAAAGACAATTATCATGAACAAGGAAATATAATAATAATCCTTTTATTATTGCCTCTAGGACATATTTCCAACAATGCCTCCCAACATCTTCTTACCACCTGACATTTCAAGGGTCTTGGAATTATGTCAAATATTTGTACATGGTAGGTTAGAGTTGGACTTGGATTGATGTGCGTAGACAGGGTATGTAGGCATGTCATAATAGGACATCGGTATCCTAGACCTATATAATACTCTCTCCGTTTCTATATATTTGTCTTTCTAGAGATTTCAATAAGTGACTACATACAGAGCAAAATGAGTGAATCTATACTATAAAATATATCTATATATATTCGTATGTGGTAATCCATTTGAAATATCTAAAAAGACTTATATTTAGGAACGGAGGGAGTATGAGGGTAGGCACACGATATAATTTGTGCTAACATAATAGCGCAAGAACGTAGCTAGGGGGAGCTGGCGACGTGTACCGGCGCCTGGGTGGCAGATGTGCGGTATTGTGGCAGTCTCACGAGGAGGAGCGCTCGTTCTCATCCTTCGGGGATGTAGCCATGTCGGTGAATCTCGTTAACAAATCTTGTTGTCATGACTCGTGTGATTGTTTGGTCCTTGTTAGATTGACTATGCAACTCGGATTATTCTAACAAATAGAAAAATAGAAATAAAAACAAGAAATAACTCTCATGTGAGTAAGGTCAGCAGAATTCATGTGTGCGCGTGGCAGCGGCACGCGGGACGCACACAAGATGTGTGGCGATCGATCAAATGGATCGATAGAGCGAGCGGGACGTCTTATCTGTCGCGCATTGCGTCAAATAATGACACCATTTCTCCAGGGCCGGCCCCCTTCAAGTTCCCTCGAGCGCTCCCCTCGGCGTTGGTTTTCCTTCTGTTGTTTGGTTTTCTATAGTTGGTTTTCTTCAAAAACTACTTTCAAATTTGTTTTGATAGATTAAATATTCAATATTAAAATTATTCAAAAAATAGAAAAAGAATCCCATAATTTAAAAATTGTTCACAAAAATAAAAAATGTTTTTGAATTTTAAATGTTCATTCAAATATCAAATATTTACAGTTCAAAAAGAATTATGAATAAAAAATATGTTTTCACAAAATAATCAAACTGAGAAATTGTTGTCAAATTCAATTATTATTTCTAAATTTTAAAAATACTCTTAAATAAAAATGTTCTCAAATTCAAAAAAAGGAATATATCTATTTTTTAAAGCGAACATTATCTAATATTTTGATTGGGTTATAAAAGTGAGATCATTTTTCGAAAATGTCGTGGGAAGAAGTGGGAGAGAGAACGCGGTTGTGATCCTTGTGCACGACTTAGACGTCCGATACCGTGAAAGAGAGAAGAGGATCAAACACACCTTTTCCATTGATCTGGTGCCTACTTATACAAGCCTAGAACATGTGCTAAACCACGTACGACCACGTACAACACGTAAAGAATGTGATGGTCATCTGTGGTTTACGGAGCGCCGCGCCACACACACGCAAATGTATACTCCCTCCGTCCGGACAAGATCGTCCTGTGCATCGTCGGCGACAACGTCTTCTTCTTCAATAAACTCTTCAATATGAATCTTTGCGGACAAGATCGTCCGCTTGGTCTACCGTTAGTTTGGTAAGGTACAGATGGTGTGAAAGAGGGGATAAAGAAGACGGCACGTGATATGCAAAGGAGTAGGTCGACGCAAGAGATTCGTGGGGTGATGCCAAGCGTTTCCGATTTTAATTCAAACTTGTTTTTCTTTTACAATCAATACCATGATATATTTATAGTGGCAATAGATACAAGAGCCGACTATCGTGATGAATAAAGTTTAAAAGAAACAAGCAAATCTTGAGTTTCTTCTTCCATGACACAATCTGGTGCTTTTTCAAAGGCAGCCATAGGAAAATAACAAAGATATCAAACCACAGACCTCTAAATATCAATGAGCGTTCTTCCATCTATCTATCTATCTATCTATCTATCTATCTATACCTATACTAATTACAGACTCCCAAGAAAATACTACGTTAATCAGTAATTAGGAACTGCTCATCTGGTGGGACCGAGTTATTACGGTCCAGATTAATTCATATATTTGAAATTCCCACATTAACCATTGAAAATAAAAAAAACATTATAGACCGTATATCCATCACGTGGGATTGATCTATAGTGCCTACGTACAATATCCTAAAAGTTCGGACATTAGCGAGCCAAATTATACTTAGCGTCTTAGATTAAGGGTCGCGCTAACTGCCACACGTGTGGCAGGAAGGGAGACGCACCACACGTCTTTAATGTAAACAGATTGCCACGTCATCGCATGCATGCATGCAGGAATATTTTTGGATTTTCAGTTTTTAAAATGTTTTATCTCTTAAACAAAAAATCCGATTGAAAATCCGTTTTCACCATTAAATCCCTCGCGATGAGATCTTCGAAACTAGATCCCATGTTGATATGTTTTGATGAATTTTTTTTGGATTAAAAGTTGCCATGTCTATTGCATATGAATTGCCATGATGTTTATACTGAAGTTGCCATGATATGTTTCAGCTATTTTCTTCTATATTTAAAAGTAAATTTTGACATTTATAAAATGGGGAATTAAGAAACTAGACTTGCCATGAACCATAAACTAAAATTGCCATGATACATGCACGTAAAATTGCCATGGTTCATACAAAAAATAATAAAAACTTTTAATCCAAAAAAAATTCCATGATCAAAATACTAAAATTTCCAAGATCTACAAACTAAAATTGCCACATGGCAACTTTAGTTTAAGTCCTATGGCAACTGCAGTGTAAACATCGTGGCAACTTCTGGCAAAAAAAATTTCGTCGAAACATATCAACATGGGTCTAGTTTTGAAGATCTCGTCGAGACGGATTTAATGGTGAAAACGGATTTTTAGTTCGCTTTTTTATTTAGGAGATACAATATTTTTAAGCCGAAAACCAAAAAAAATTCTGCTGATGTCATCTATTCATACGTGGCAAAATGAGTGGTGATGGAGGCGTGTGGGCGATGTGCGAACGCCCACACGTGTGGGCGTTAACATTTCCGTAGATTAAAGGAAGTGTCCCTGTCACCTACGTCTTCCCATATATACATACAGATAATGTTTAGATTAAAGGAAGTCTCTTTGTCACCAACGACTCTTCCCATTATACATACAAATAATTAATCCTCATGTACGTTAGAACATAATTAATCATCATGCAACCAAGGCCTAGAGAAAAACATGTAGAAAAACCAAGACGAGAAGCTTCAACGCCTTCGTGGTGGCAGCCGATGATATTGTCAGCGGTTAAAGGCCTGCATGCGCCACGCCTCACCGTAATAAGCTACTGCTGGCCGCTGTTCTATTGCTAGCCATCGCCATGAAGTCCTACAGCCATGATGAGATCCTGCGATCGCAACATGGTGTTGCCGCTGCAGCCGTACGTGACCTGTTGTTGCATGTAAACATGCTCTCCTTGCTGCTGTTGTGTGGGTTTCATATGATCTAGCTACCAATCAGAGAAACAAAGAGATCTCAAGTGGACGGAAGGCTACAACCAGGTGCAGCCCACGGCAACAAGCTGCACAAATTTCTTCTTGAAGAATTTAATCGGAAGAGATGGGACTACAACCAATAGGAAGAGATCAAGGCAACAGCCAATGAAACCAGAGAAAAAGACAAGGGAGCAAAGAGAAATCGTGAACTTGCTAAGGAAGAATATTCGATGTTGCCATTATTGTCATTATTTCGTAAGTAGATACCTGGCTGCAATTTAATTGTGAAACTGCAAATAAACAGTGTGTAATCTGAAATTAAGGCAATGGTAAAAGTTGTGGGATTATAGTGGTAAGCTTTCCAGTGGCGCCAGCTTTATTCGATTCTGATTTATGGTTTGCAAGCTACGACCAAAAACCTAATACTGGCACTGCGTTTTCTGTAACAACATATTACTGTTTAGCCTATATTCCATCGAATTTGAGGAAGAATCATGTTATGTTTAAAGCAGGAAAGGTTTAGGTATTTCCTCTAGATATCAAAATAGCTGGTATCATTTGATATGTTTGGATAAGCATATTAAGAGATAAAAAGATAATTTAAAGGGTTCGCCAAGGAACACGTATGTAGTATATTTTTGTGTGACAATCTTTCAATAGTTTCTGAATGGAGTTTGCCTCGCAGGTTTGGATACTTGCAATGCGAGGTTATTCCTTCCATTCGTCATGCTGGGAAAGTGTATATATGAATGTTTCCTTTAAGAAATACCGTAACGTCAAGGCTATCTACACAACCACATAAAAATGATTTTTCTTTTGCAAATTAAGATGCTCGATTATTTTAAAAAACACCAAGGACACTCGGCATTCCGTCAAAGACAAATACCAATTTGTCGTTGTCTTGGAGCCTCACTCACAGGTGCTGAATACATCTTCTCTCAAAAGAAAGGTGTTGTCTATATCAAGTCCATTAACTCTGTCATACATGCATATATAGATGTAAAACAAGCATTCATGTTGAGGTATGTCATCATTTGGGATCCATAACTACCTAGCAGTAGGCTGCATATATATGCATTTCCCTCAAAACATTTAGCATTAACTGAAGTATTTGTCAGTTGCTCAAGTTCCTCATGGTACGTGCTGGAGGAAGGAGACAAAAACACGTGTTTTTGCGCCCTCCTCTGGATGTTGCACCATAGCTAACTCTGGAGCACCATTGGTAGTACAAGACGATTATTAATCAACACATGATATGCAGTCACTGAGACTCTCCTTCGCCATCATAGAAAAAAAACATGATCACCAACTGAATAGGTTCATAATGATAGGAATTGGTAATAATTCAAAAATTGCACTCTATGTTTTCCATCAATATTTAAAGTTTCTAACTCTTTATGTTTTTTATATTTAACTTTAATCGCTACATTTCCGTCAACATATATACAAACAATATACCATGGAAAAGTTATACCGTGAATGTTTTTCATGGTAAATTAATCTAATAAAACTAATTACACCAATGCAATCAACCTGAATATTTGTTACATTTATAGTTGTAAAAGGGAAGTTTGACATCCGACTACCTAAAACATCTTCGACTTTAAAACATACCAAGGTATTAATTTCTAGCTCATTTGCAAAATATTGATGTTTCTTTTTATATTATTGGTAGGAGCAACAGTGACAACCAGCATGATGCTCTACAATTCTTGCAAGATAAATTAACATAGTCTCATTGGTGAAAATCATATGTCATGTGTGCAGATGTGTAATATGTTTAGTTTAGAGACACCCATGACATGTGTAAAGAAGACTTATTGGAATGTGGTACTTTACGCATAAATATAGGAATTTAAAAGCAGTGTTTATTCTAAAGACACTATTTCGGTCTTATACTACTTATAGGTTTCTTTGAATTTTGATTCAAAAAAAATATAATTTAGAATGAAAAAAATCAAGCAACTTGAAAATATTCTGGGAATGAAAAACTATAATTTCAAACACTTATTTCGGGTTGTAAGTAAAGTACTATTTAAATATGAAATACATTCCACATAGTTGAAAATTGTGCTGACCCGGGGATACATGCATACACAGAACCAACTTAATGGTCACGTTTATTAGGAGGGAATGAGGCATGGTTGATTTATCTTATTTTGGCCACATTGTGGATGTTTCCCTATGACTTTATAACTGCCGCTCTATAGATAAAACTACAATTTATCTAAATTGATGGCATATAGTCGTCAAAAGGCTTCACTTCATCATATTGACAGTAACAAAAGCATATAGTAGTTTGTACATCTTATCTAGCGCCCTAGAAGTTAAGTCGGGTATTGACACAATAGAGTTGGGGGATTAAGTAGATGGTTCATTTCTATGAGAAATTTTGAAAATAGTGCATATAGTAGCAGGAAAAGGTGATGCTACAGGATATACCTTAGGAAGGCTTATTTGCGGCTGAACACAAAAGATGATGATCTACTATCAAAACATGAGTCTACGGAAGACATATGAGTTGTATCAAAGGCCCTTGAAGGGGGCACAACTTACTCATGTCAACAAAGAACAATAGTCAGTATTTTGTCTTATGTGCACTGAATTCACTTTTAAGAACATTTTTCCTTTAATATACGTAGATGAAATTTATATACTACTAGGAAAAAGCTTTAGATCACGTCCAAAAAAAGGAAAGGTTTCAGATGTAATGATGTAAGCAACTAAAAATCAGTACAAATTATGAAATCCACATTGACGCACTTGAAAACATAAATGGAATAGAAATCTGACAATTATATCAAAATCAAGAATAAAACTAGGTTAAAGTTGTGAAAGGTGTGCTGATCAAATGCATCAAAATGAATTTGAGAACTCAAATATGTTCCTTATATATTTATATGCATAAACTATGAATATGAAAAATATAGTGATGTACTCCCTCTGTTCACAAATAGCCTGCCAAAACGTCTTACATTTGTGAATAGAGGGAGTAGCAAATCCAACATGTAAACAGAGCACATAGCAAAAAAGAACAATGAATAATTATCATAGGTATTATTTGTATATATTCTATATTCTAGCCCGTGCGCATGCACGGATTGGCGACTACACTAGTAGAAAACAGGGGCTTTGGTTCAGGCCGGGTTAGCCCATTAGTCCCGGTTCAGTCATGAACCGGGACTAATGTGAGCATTGGTCCCGGTTCATGCGGCAAAGGCATTAGTCCCGGTTTAAATGGGACCTTTAGTCCCGGTTGGTGCCACTAACCGATACTAATGGGTGCGATGCCCATTAGTACCGGTTCGTGGCACGAACCGGTAATAAAGGTTAGACCTTTAGTACCGGTTCGTGCTACGAACCGGTATTACACTAGTAGAAAACGGAGCTTTAAAACCGGTTTGTAAGGGCCTTTAGTGCCGGTTATAGAACCGGCACTAAAGTGTGGGCACTAAAGCCCCCCTTTAGTACCGGTTCGGCACGAACCGGCGCTAAAGTGCCACCACGTGGCGTGAGCTCACGCCCTGGTATGGGGGACCTTTAGTACCGGTTGGTGTTACCAACCGGTACTAAAGGTTTTTTTTTGAATTTTTTTTGAGAATTTTGGAAAAAAATTTGATTTTTTTTCGATTTTTAATTTTTCTGAATTATTTGATAATTTAGTCTCTAATCACCTCTCTTAACTGCTCAACTGTGGATCACTCATTCCAAATCATCTAACTTCCCGACCGGTCACCCATCCCTCTCACTACTCCAGCCCGAGCACGCTTAACTTTCGGGTTCTATTCTCCTTCGTTTCCAAGTCTGCACTTGTTGTTTCTTCTGCAAGCACCTTGTCATGCACAAAATCGAATAAACCTTGCAAATTAGTTTACGCGAATCTGGTCCTGTAGTTAAATATTATTTGGTCTATGAAATGAGATGAAGTTTGTACCTAGAATATATAATGAACTGAAGAAAAAACCCAAGATGTGGCAATTCAAACACCCAAAAGAAATTACTTGCATACCTTGTTGAGATGATCTTTTTAAAGTTTCTGCTTTTATCTTTGGTATCTTTAGTATCTTCAGCCACAATACGACCTGCAGGAAGACCACAGGTGGAGTGTGCTTGGACGGCAGCTTGGCCGCCAGCTGCATGCCCTTCTAGGCTGCCAGGCAGAGATTCTTTGCCTCGGCAACCGCCTTGGCCTAGAGCCATGCCAGGTCGTCGTCGCCGAGGATGGACGCCAGCAACGACATCGATCTCTGTGATACCGACGAAGTTGGTTGTGGGGCGGGACCATGGCGGGGTGGCGTGAGGCCATGGTTGGGAGAGGACATGGGCACGAGGCTGTGGAGGCTGACAGGAGAGGAGGTCCGCAGAGCAACGCCGTGGTGGGGACGAGCGGCTTGTGTGATCGGCTGCTGTGTATTGAGGGGGCTACCTGTCCGGTGAGGTACCTGTACATATAGGAGTGGCTACCTGTAGAGCAGTCCTAAATACGCCTAACAAGTGATCTAGACGTACCACATGGCACATGTGGCCAACTATCCATGGCACATGCGACCAACTATCCAAGTTAAGTTGATGATGAGTATTTGATGAAAGTGATCTAGACATGAGCCCGTGTACATAAGATCTAGATATATGGAAATCTCACAAATTCGGAGGGACCATCTAGCGTACTTCTCAATTTTGGTATTGGTGGTGCCATTGTTATTCGAGATTATTTTGATGTTAATTTTTTGTCTTTTGAATTTAAAATACTTGAATCATGATCTGGGTGCTTCTTCTTGATCTGGTCGGTGAGTGAGGATGTAAGAAACAGGGACATAGATGCACATTGGGGTTAGAATTTAGGGAGATAGAAACCATCTAAAGTCTCTCTGCCCTAAAATAAATCTGAACCCTTATAATGAAACTTGATGCCCGTGCAGATGAATCAGAATATTTAATTATCTTATAACTATGCATATGGTGATGGAGCAGCTATTTGGGCTGATCTCCTGCTGTTCTAGCAAAGTTTGGTTTAGTATTTTGTTTTTCTCTACGAAAGATCAAGTAATCTGGTATCGAGCTCCTTCTTTTACAGTAATCGAATTTTGAGTTTGCAATGATTGTTCATGCCTAATTGGCAATATATATTCACAACAAATTATTTTTGTTGTCAGACGAAGGGCATGACGGATGGCACCAGCGGAAAGGTGAGCGCCGGTGGAGATAAGCGAGAAATGGAGTAGCGCGAGGCGGTAGGCAGCCTTGAAGAGGATGAGTGGGCCCGCTGCTGGGGGATGCTCCTAGGGATTTTTGAATCAACGAGAGCAGTGTCGGCCCAGGTATCTTCTTCCATCTCTGGATCCTAAACTATATATCTCTCTAATCTGCATTGACACGCAGTAGTGCCGCGTACAAGTGTGTGGCTGCTCCAGTGCGATGAAGTTAACAGCTCTTTATCCTTATTCCTCTTATTCATTGTGTATTTTCCCGTTTTATACATGTAACAATGATGAATGATGATGAACTTAGACTTGGTGTAAGGAGAGTCATTCTGTTTCCTTGAACAAAACAGCCTTCTATCCTTATATTTATCCTAAAAGCTTTCAGACGATACTCACACCATATGATTCGTTGAAGCATAGAAGTATTTTTTTCACATCTGTTACAATCCAATATTTGTTAGTTAATCATATTCTTTATATTCGCAAGTAGTATAAAGTTGCCCCAAAATTGGTAATATGATTTTGGATTATACATTATATGCCGGCAAGGAGATTAATGCTGCCCAATAAACTAGCAGTATGAAATAACCCTGCATATATTTGTTGATTTTTAATTTGAGCCTTTCAATCCAACTAAAAAATTTATTTGTACAATATTTACTGACTTTTACCTCTTGTTTTGCAGGCTATCTAGAATGATTGCATGCATTAATGAAGTAGTCCACGTTAGGTGGATTGGCTCAAAATGGAGAAGCATGATTGTATTAAGCATTTAAGCTCTAAGCAATTTAGAATGTCAATGTCTTGGGGCTCCCTTGCAATATTTCAGAGAACTATATTTTTTCAGACATTTTATATTGCCTCACGATGTTTGGGGGATCTGATTAGGTATTGTTTCTCTATATATGTATCCATCTCTCTGTTTTAGTTGCTAATAGAATAATGAACAATTGATAGGACTAATCTAATAGACTTGTTTTCTCCTCAATCCGACTGTGTATTTTCCAAGTTTTGTGCTAAAACGGGAAAAAACATATGTTTTAAACTTGCGACAACATATTCTCTGTGCAAATTTTAGCCTTGTTGTTCACAATTGATGCTGCCTGTGATTCACAAATATTTGAGCTTAAAGTCTGAGTGTATACCGAATTAGGCTTTCCCTTCGGTCAGTTTATGTCAGAGTTCACACTACAGCACACATTTCCTTTTGAGTCTTATGTGAGTTACTTTTGAACCGATACACCTAATCAGGCGTTACACCGCTCAAACAAACTAGATGAAAATCATCAATGGATTTATCACAATATTATAAAAATACAAATAAATGTATACACAATTTTTTAACAATAAATGTTATCAAAGATTGATGTATTTACCTCTCCCAAGATAGTAACATGTTCTAGAAGATGTGTTTTGTTGTAGTAGTACCTAAATGGTGAATTGCATGTTCTAGAATATAGGCTTTTGCATATTGCAATCAAGTTCTTTTTTTATGGAATTGAGTTTCTGGTTGTAACTTGTTCGAACATTTGTTTAAAGGGAACAAAATACTCAATGTGTTTGTCTTCAATTAATGGATAATAACAATACACTTGCTTTTGTGAGATGATATCTTAAGCACAAATAATAAAGGCATTCAAGTGTTATTATCATTTGTAATGCAGAGCACAATAAAGAGTTCAATGTTTTTGTAGCCCCTTCTTTATTTTGTGAATCAGATATGATAAGTCTTTCTATTATACGGTCGATTTTTTTATCGAAATATATTGCAAGTGAAGGGGATTTTAAATCATTTTTTTGTGTTATTTGCTATCTTTTCTGTCCATATTAAATTCGATATGCAACCAGTACAAATTTTACAAAGCCCGTGGCAACGCACGGGCTGTCTACTAGTATGATTTACGTTATGGGAAGAGGCAGGGTTGTGAGGGAGAAAGAGAAGCCATGGCTTTGTCGTGGCGGCGATGTGTGGGGAATATGATCGAGGATATGAGACATGTTAGGCCGGGAGATTAGGGTAATGGAACCAAGGGATGACTCCGCATCTAATCTTGGTGATCCAATGGTTTAGAAGTTTATATTAATTAGAAGAGGTAATTACTTAGAAGAGGTAATTACATCACTGGTGCTTGAACTTGCCACGAATGTGCACTTTAGTGCCTGAACTTGCAAAGTACATTGAACTGGTTCCACAAATTGGCATGGACATGCATAAAAGGTTCAAATCTTGTTTTTATACGTCCATGACGCTCACGAGGCACGCCATGATGTAAGAGACAAGGCATGTGTCCTGTTTTTTTTCGAAAAACCCTCTAGAATATTTTTTTCCCTACAAAAGGCCCTCAGAGAGAAACTGATAAATTAAAAAATCTATTAATTTATTAATAATTAAAACTGGTCCAGGGTTTGAACCACACGCGCAGGTGTGCATGGCTAGCCAATCGACCCATTCAAATTTAGTGTCAAGAATGGATTCATACACTTTATAAACATACAGCTGAACAACATAAATTAAAAAAATTATTCCAGCAATACAGTGTCATTGCTTTGAACCTGCAAGCAGGGGCTATATAGCGGCCGCACATACCACTCCAACTGGCGACATCGAATGGTAAAATGATAAATTTAAGTTTATAACATAACGAGCCCGTGTGGCTAAAATGGACCACAGTCTGGCTCAGTTTTCAACGGGTTTGTTTTTTTTCATTTCGTTTTTCTAAAAATTACTTAAATTATTATCACGTTACAAAAAATATACATATATTTAAAAAAATTACATTAAAAAGTTCATGTCATTTCATAAAATACCTATGCAGTAATTTAACAGAAATATACATAATAAATTTACAAATTAAGAATATAATTTATATTTTGAAAAAATGTTCGCACTTTAATAAAAAATAAAAAAATAGAAACGTTCATATATTTAAATAAATTCTCATATAATTTTAAAATTTCAAATTTTTAACAAACTATTTATGTAGTATATCAACGTGTTCATGCTTTAACAAAAAAGTATGTTGTTTTAATAAGTTTATATAGTACTCCCTCTGTCCCAAAATAAGTGTCTCAACTTTATACTAACTCTAGTACAAAGTTGTGCTAAGCTTCAAACACTTATTTTGGGACGGAGTGAGTATATAAGTTTGTGTGTTTTCTAAACAAATATAAGCCCAGTGCGCCATTAGTCTACGGATCCTCACATGAATAATACTTGAATCATATAAACATTTTAGTCATTCATAAATTTTTTCAATTTTATGAATATGTTTTAAAATAACATGTGAATTATTTTCATTATTTGAAATTATGTTTGTTATACAGTCATAAAGAGTACTTTTACTTTTGATACATGACAACTAAATGGTTGGAGTGACATCCATGCCTATAAGCTTTGATCCGATGTTCGGGTCACAGATCTCATGGTGTTTTAGCTGGATTATTAAATTCTTTTTATTTATTTTGTTCGGCCAAATGTTTATAAAGGTTATGAATCATTAAAGTTGTCGAGTGGCTAGCTGCATGCACTCTGACTGGTACGTCGCTTGTTCGATCCAGCACACCAGTTTTATTTTTTATGTTATAATTATACTCCTAGTTTTTATTTTATAATTTGTCGGTTTCTCCCTGAGGGCCTTATGGTAAGAAAATAATTTCAGGTTTTTTTTCCAGAAAACCAGGCCACACACCCTTGACAGCGGGCCCCATGGCAGGTTGGCCCGCCTCCTCAGCTTCACGGACGTATACAAACACCATTTGAACCGTATATGCACGTCCATGCCAAGTTATGGAACCAGTTCAATGTATTTTGCAAGTTCAGGCACTAAAGTGCACATCCATGGCAAGTTCAAACACCACTGGTGTATTTACCTCTAATTAGAACTAAGTTTTTTATGGAGGATTTTATGAATTGATCTACACCGTAATAATTCGCCCCACCAGATTAACGGTCCGTAAAATCTAATTTATGTCAAAATTTAGTTTTTTTATGGAGGATTTCATGAATCGATCTACACCGTAATAATTCGGCCCCACCAGATTAACAGCTTGTAAAATCTAATTAACATGGGAATTTATTGGGAGCCGGTAATTAGTATAGGTATAGATGGTTGCAATCTTCTTATGATGTTGTACTACCGAGAGGGTCCAGAGATATCTCTGCGTCACACGGAGCGACCAATCACTACTGCAGGATGCTGCTAACGCGACACTACAATCAGAGACCCTTCGAAAAAACTACGTGCGATGCATTAATCGCAAACGGTGATGTAAAAAACCATCAAAAAGATGCAAAACATTTGCAATGGCGGATACATCAAACACGGTTCAGATTTTAGTTACGTGTGTGATGCGAGGCATACGATTCAGTCCAATGAACTGCTTGCGATGAGGAAGAAGAACATAAACGGGTAGCCAAATGAAGGCGTGTGCAAGAAACGGCATACAGTTCAGTCGGATTAACTGTTTGTGATGAGGCGGAACAACAGAAATGGGCAGCCAGATGAAGACGTGCGATTGAGGGCATACGCTTCAGACGGATGAACTGTTTGCGACTAGGCAACACAACTGAAACGGTCAGCCAGATCAACGTGTCTGCGATTGATGACATACACTTCACACAGAAGAACTATTTGCGATTAGCCACAACAAACAGAAACAGTTAGATAGATCAACATGTGTGCGCTAGACGGACACACATTCTAATTAAAAGAAGCGTGCGCGGTGGTAACAACGAACGCGCATAGTTGTTGGAACAAGACATGTGCTGACATTGCATATTGTGGTGCACCCTATGGTGCAAACGCCAAGTACGCGGCCGAGAAAGCCTGCCCACGTTACGCCGTCCAGAAATAATGCCGCACTTAGAAATTATAGAACCATCAATAAATTTTGAGCCTGCATCCCGTCATATTCCAAATTACTACTACACTATATTTAATTGCAAACCTGTTCACACCGATGAAAACCTAAACGGTTTCCCACTTAGGAGCGTATTAGTACTTGGTTATAAATACTACTACTCCATGATGACTGCACATTCCTCCTCAACTCCTCATCCACAAAAACAGACAAGTCATTCATCATCGTTCCCTTGCGTCTGCCATGGCCAGCGTGAGTTCTGGGTTGAGAGATTACCACTAGGGAGAGGCGAGCATGGAAGCGGAAGCACGAGAGATGTCCCTCCTCGCCGCGAAAGTATCCGACATGTCCCACCGCACGGCCGTAGCAGCACCGAGGTCCCGCCGCGCTGCCGAAGCAGCACAGAGGTCCCGCCGCGTCGTCGATGCAACAGACTGGCCCGGCCCCGCCGCGCAAGCAGCACCGATGTCCCGCCGTGCCGCACATGCAGGAGAGATGTCCTCCCGCGCTGCGGCGGCCTGGGATAATATCTCGCGGGCAGGCGAGGACTCTTACAGGCGCATGCATGCGATCGTCCAAAGCCAAATGGATAAGATCTTTGGCTGGCCGAGGTTGCAGCACGACATGAAAGCCTCGTTCGAACAGGCTACCGGCGTCATCTGGTAACTAAGCGAGGACAATGCGAAGCTTCGGGCCGAGCGCGACCTGCTAAGGGCGAAGATCGTCGGAAGTGCGGAGCAGCAGGAGGAGACCACTACCTTGTTGAAGAGGACCGACGTCATCATCAAGAAACTTATGGATGAGAATGCCATGCTCAGCATCGAGTGCCAAAGGATGGTGGAGGAATTCGTGGATGCTCTTGAGCAGCGTCTTGAGGACACGAAAGAGCTCAAACAGCGAGCCAAATCGTTGTATTCCTTCTTCGTTTGCCCTTGTGCAACCCAACAGAGATTTTCGGAGATAACTGTAGAGCACCTTTATGATCACCCAGTTACGAAGTGACATTTGATACCACACAAGGCATTCCTCGGGTATCTGGGAGTAACATGATCTCATGGTCGAAGGAACACATACTTGACATGAAGAAATGTGATCCTGTTATCAAATGACCACTCATGTCCATGGTTAGGAAACCATAACAATCTTTGATCAACGAGCTAGTCTACACTAGTAGAAAAACGACATTTAGTACCGGTTCATAATGAACTTTAGTACCGGTTCTGGAACCGGCACTAAAAGGTGGGGACTAAAGGCCCCCCATTTAGTCCCGGTTCAACACAAACCGGGACCAAAGGCCCACCACGTGGCACGAGGCGCACCGTGGTCTGGGGGACTTTTTTTTAAATAAAGTAAAAACAGCCCGCCTACTGGGCCGGCACGGCCTGCATACGACTAGAAACTCAACCTCTAGTTGGGCCAGGATGCAGGCCCGTACGGCCCTAGTTTTTTTTAGGTGATTGGAATAGTGACCAAGAGAATTATTTGTTCACCCAATTATAATTATAAGAGAGTTAAACGAGAAAACAAAGAAGTGACTTTGCTCATGGGCCTTAAATGTAGCCCAACTAAACAAGGAAGTAGACGCCACGAGTCACGAGATCGGCCAGTTGCTCAAAAAAAATAGTCACAGACCGGTCTGCACTCTCCACTTCACACGCCACTGGGAAGCGCCCCCAAATCCCCAAACCCTTGCTGCCGACCATGGGCAGGCGGGTGCTGTTTACTAACGTGGACCCGGAGACGGCAGTGGGCTTGTCGCGCTGGGGATTCAACCCGCACTTGTTAAACCGATCAACGGAGCAGCTGTATTCGTACATATGCACTGAGCTTCTCCCCACCCCGCCAGTGTCCGAAGCCCCCTGCATAGCCTATCATCACCGATGCCCCGCAAGACCCCACCCTCCGCACCGCCGACAGCGTCGAACGCCTCAGCGACCTCCTCGATACCGTCCTGCGCGACATCGTCTCCCGCCTTCTCATCACAGACGTCGCGCCCACCGCCTCACGCTTGCTCTGGCTCTCCGTGCAGCCCGTCCTGGTGGACTTCTTCCTCTGGCTCGACGACTACCTCTGTTCCCCCACCCCGCCAACTCACCGGCCATCACTGCTATCGTCTCCCGCATCCTTGAGGCGTACTCGTGGCCCTTCCATTGCGTCCACCTCACCTGCAGCCACACGAGTGCACACCAAGCCCAGCTCGCGCGCTGGCTCAAGCTCCTCGATGTCAAGGCTGTCCAGGAGCTCGTGCATGTCAACCGGCCACGGCCGTGCGATGTGCCCCTCCCCGACACGCTCTTCGGCGTGAGCACACACGTATGCCTCTACATCTGCCTCTACAAGTTCCCGAACACCATCGGTCTGTTGGTGAACGTAGTAATTTCAAAAAAATTCCTACGCACACGCAAGATCATGATGATGGCATAGCAACGAGAGGGGAGAGTATTGTCCACGTACCCTCGTAGACCGTAAGCGGAAGTGTTATGACAACGCGGTTGATGTAGTCGTACGTCTTCACGATCCGATCGATCCAAGTACCGAACGTACGGCACCTCCGAGTTCAGCACACGTTCAGCTCGATGACGATCCCCGGGCTCCGATCCAGAAAGCGTCGGGATGAGTTCTGTCAACCTGACGGCGTGGTGACGATGATGATGCTCCACCGGCGCAGGGCTTCGCCTGAGCTCCGCGACGATATGACCGAAGTGGAATATGGTGGAGGGGGGCACCGCACACGGCTAAGGAATGATCCGTAGATCAACTTGTGTGTTATGGGGTGCCCCCTGCCCCGTGATATAAAGGAGGGAGGGAGGTGCGGCTGGCCCTCATAGGGTGCGCTGAGGAGTCCTACTCCCACCGGAGTAGGACTCCCCTCTGCCTTGTTGGAGAAGGAAAGGGGAGGGAAAGAGGAAGGCGCCCCCCTCTCCTTGTCCTATTCGGACTAGGGGGGAGGGGGCGCGCGGACTGCCCTGGCCGGCCCTCCTCTTTTCCCTCATGGCCCACTAAGGCCCAACATCCCCGGAGGGTTCCGGTAACCCCCCGGTGTTCCGGTAAAATCCCGATTTCACCCGGAACCATTACGATATCCAAATATAGGCTTCCAATATATCAATCTTTACATCTCGACCATTTCGAGACTCCTCGTCATGTCCGTGATCACATCCGGGACTCCGAACAATCTTCGGTACATCAAAACTTGTAAACTCATAATAAAACTGTCATCGTAACGTTAAGCGTGCGGACCCTACGGGTTCGAGAACTATGTAGACATGACCTAGAACTATTCTCGGTCAATAACCAATAGCGGAACCTGGATGCCCATATTGGTTCCTACATATTCTACGAAGATCTTTATCGGTCAAACCGCATAACGACATACGTTGTTCCCTTTGTCATCGGTATGTTACTTGCCCGAGATTCGATCGTCGGTATCCAATACCTAGTTCAATCTCGCTACGGCAAGTCTCTTTACTCGTTCCGAATACACCATCTCGTAACTAACTTATTAGTTGCAATGCTTGCAAGGCTTATGTGATGTGTATTACCGAGAAGGCCTAGAGATACCTCTCCGACAATCGGAGTGACAAAACCTAATCTCAAATACGCCAACCCAACATGTACCTTTGGAGACACCTGTAGTACTCCTTTATAATCACCCAGTTACGCCAGGACGCTTGGTAGCACCAAAGTGTTCCTCCGTAAACGGAGTTGCATAATCTCATAGTTATCGGAACATGTATAAGTCATGAAGAAAGCAATAGCAATATACTAAACGATCAAGTGCTAGGCTAACGGAATGGGTCATGTCAATCACATCATTCTCCTAATGATGTGATCCCATTAATCAAATAACAACACATGTCTATGGTTAGGAAACATAACCATCTTTGATTAATGAGCTAGTCAAGTAGAGGCATACTAGTGACTATATGTTTGTCTATGTATTCACACATGTATCATGTTTCCGGTTAATACAATTCTACCATGAATAATAAACATTTATCATGACATGAGGAAATAAATAATAACTTTATTATTCCCTCTAGGGCATATTTCCTTCAGTCTCCCACTTGCACTAGAGTCAATAATCTAGATTACACAAGAATGATTCTATCACCCATGGAGTCTTGGTGCTGATCATGTTTTGCTCGTGGAAGAGGCTTAGTCAACGGTCTGCAATATTCAGATCCGTATGTATCTTGCAAATCTCTATGTCTCCCACTTGGACTTGGTCCCGAATGGAATTGAAGCGCCTCTTGATATGCTTGGTCCTCTTGTGAAATCTGGATTCCTTTGCCAAGGCAATTGCACCAGATTGTCACGAGAAGATCTTCATTGGTCCCGATGCACTAGGTATGACACCTAGATCGAAATGAACTCTTTCATCCAGACTCCTTCATTTGCTGCTTCCGAAGCAGCTATGTATTCCGCTTCACGTGTAGATCCCGCCACGACGCTTTGTTTAGAACTGCACCAACCGACAGCTCCACCGCTTAATAAAAACACGATCCGGTTTGCGATTTAGAATCGTCCGGATCAGTGTCAAAGCTTGCATCGACGTAACCATTTACGACTAGCTCTTTGTCACCTCCATATACAAGAAACATATCCTTAGTCCTTTTCGTATTTCAGATGTTCTTGACCGCTGTCCATGATCCACTCGGATTACTTTGGTACCTTCCTGCCAAGCTTATTGCTAAGCATACGTCAGTCTGGTACACAACATTGCATACATGATAGAGCCTATGGCTGAAGCATAGGGGACATCTTTCATTTTCTCTCTATCTTCTGCTGTGGTCGGGCATTGAGTCTGACTCAATTTCACACCTTGTAATACAGGTAAAAAACCTTTCTTTGCCTGATCCATTTTGAACTTTTTCAAAACTTTATCAAGGTATGTGCTTTGTGAAAGTCCAATTAAGCGTCTTGATCTATCTCTATAGATCTTGATGCCCAATATGTAAGCAGCTTCACCGAGGTCTTTCATTGAAAAACTTTTATTCAAGTATCCTTTTATGCTGTCCAGAAATTCTATATTATTTCCAATTAATAATATGTCGTCCACATATAATATCAGAAATGCTACAGAGCTCCCACTCACTTTCTTGTAAATACAGGCTTCTCCAAAAGTCTGTATAAAACCATATGCTTTGATCACACTATCAAAGCGTTTATTCCAACTCCGAGAGGCTTGCACCAGACCATAAATTGATCGCTGGAGCTTCCACACTTTGTTAGCACCTTTTGGATCGACAAAACCTTTTGGTTGCATCATATACAACTCTTCTTCTAGAAATCCATTCAAGAATGCAGTTTTTACATCCATTTGCCAAATTTCATAATCATAAAATGCAACAATTGCTAACATGATTCGGACAGACTTAAGCATCGCTACGGGTGAGAAAGTCTCATCGTAGTCAACCCCTTGAACTTGTCGAAAACCTTTTGCAACAAGTCGAGCTTTATAGACAGTTACATTACCATCAGCGCCAGTCTTCTTCTTAAAGATCCATTTATTCTCAATGGCTTGCCGATCATTGGGCAAGTCAACCAAAGTCCATACTTTGTCCTCATACATGGATCCCATCTCAGATTTCATGGCTTCCAGCCATTTTATGAATCTGGGCTCACCATCGCTTCTTCATAGTTTGTAGGTTCACCATGGTCAAGTAACATGACTTCCAGAATAGGATTACCGTACCACTCTGGTGCGGATCTTACTCTAGTTGACCTACGTAGTTCAGCAGAAACTTGATCTGAAGTTTCATGATCATCATCATTAACTTGCTCACTAATTGGTGTAGGTGTCACAGGAACCGATTTCTGTGATGAACCATTTTCCAATAAGGGAGCTGGTATTGTTACCTCATCAAGTTCTACTCTTCTCCCACTCACTTCTTTCGAGAGAAACTCCTTCTCTAGAAAGGATCCATTCTTAGCAACGAATGTCTTGCCTTCAGATCTGTGATAGAAGGTGTACCCAACTGTTTCCTTTGGGTATCCTATGAAGACACATTTTTCCGATTTGGGTTCAAGCTTATCAGGTTGAAGTTTTTTCACATAAGCATCGCAACCCCAAACTTTCAGAAACGACAACTTCGGTTTCTTGCCAAACCATAGTTCATAAGGAGTCGTCTTAACGGAATTTGATGGTGCCCTATTTAACTTGAATGCGGCCGTCTCTAAAGCATAACCCCAAAACGATAGCGGTAAATCGGTAAGAGACATCATAGATCGCACCATATCTAGTAAAGTACGACATAACGCTCGACACACCATTACGCTGTGGTGTTCCAGGTGGCGTTAGTTGCGAAACTATTCCGCAATTTTTCAAATGTAGACCAAACTCGTAACTCAAATATTCTCCTCCACGATCAGATCGTAGAAATTTTATTTTCTTGTTACGATGATTTTCAACTTCACTCTGAAATTCTTTGAACTTTTCAAATGTTTCAGATTTATGCTTCATTAAGAAGATATACCCATATCTGCTTAAATCATCTGTGAAGGTGAGAAAATAACGATATCCGCCATGAGCTTCAACATTCATCGGACCACATACATCTGTATGTATGATTTCCAACAAATCTGTTGCTCTATCCATAGAACCGGAGAACGGTGTTTTAGTCATCTTGCCTATGAGGCACGGTTCGCAAGTACCAAGTGATTCATAATCAAGTGATTCCAAAAGTCCATCAGTATGGAGTTTCTTCATGCACTTTACACCGATATGACCTAAACGGCAGTGCCACAAATAAGTTGCACTATCATTATTAACTTTGCATCTTTTGGCTTCGACATTATGAATATGTGTATTACTACTATCGAGATTTAATAAAAATAGACCACTCTTCAAGGGTGCATGACCATAAAAGATATTATTCATATATATAGAACAACCATTATTCTCTGTTTTAAATGAATAACCGTCTTGCATCAAACAAGATCCAGATATAATGTTCATGCTCAACGCTGGCACCAAATAACAATTATTTAGGTCTAAAACTAATCCCGAAGGTAGATGTAGAGGTAGCGTGCCGACCGCGATCACATGGACTTTGGAACCGTTTCCCACGCGCATCGTCACCTCGTCCTTTGCCGCTGCTCGCTTATTCCGTAGTCCCTGTTTTGAGTTGCAAATATTAGCAATGTAACCAGTATCAAATACCCAGGTGCTACTACGAGCTCTAGTAAGGTACACATCAATAACATGTATATCACATATACCTTTGTTCACCTTGCCATCCTTCTTATCCGCCAAATACTTGGGGCAGTTCCGCTTCCAAAGGACCAGTTTGCTTGCAGAGAAACACTCGTTTCAGGCTTAGGTCCAGACTTGGGTTTCTTCTCTTGAGCAGCAACTTTCTTGCTGTTCTTTTTGAAGTTCCCCTTCTTCTTCCCTTTGCCCTTTTTCTTGAAACTAGTGGTCTTGTTGACCATCAACACTTGATGCTCTTTCTTGATTTCTACCTCCGCAGCTTTTAACATTGCGAAGAGCTCGGGAATTGTCTTGGTCATCCCTTGCATATTATAGTTCATCACGAAGCTCTTGTAGCTTGGTGGCAGTGATTGGAGAATTCTGTCAATGACACTATCATCTGGAAGATTAACTCCCAGTTGAATCAAGTAATTATTATACCCAGACATTTTGAGTATATGCTCACTGACAGAACTATTCTCCTCCATCTTGCAGCTATAGAACTTATTGGAGACTTCATATCTCTCAATCCGGGCATTTGCTTGAAATATTAACTTCAGCTCTTGGAACATCTCATATGCTCCATGACGTTCAAAACGTCGTTGAAGACCCGGTTCTAAGCCGTAAAGCATGGCACACTGAACTATAGAGTAGTCACCAGCTTTGCTCGCTCGACGCTCACAACTTCGAGTTGCTCTGCAGCAGTTCGGCACCCAGCGGTGCTTCCAGGACGTAATTCTTCTGTGCAGCAATGAGGATAATCCTCAAGTTACGGACCCAGTCCGTGTAATTGCTACCATCATCTTTCAACTTTGCTTTCTCAAGGAACGCATTAAAATTCAACGGAACAACAAAGACGAGCCATCTATCTACAGTAAACATAGACAAGCAAAATACTATCGGTACTAAGTTCATGATAAATTTAAGTTCAATTAATCATATTACTTAAGAACTCCCACTTAGACAGACATCTCTCTAGTCATCTAAGTGATCACGTGATCCAAATCAACTAAACCATAACCGATCATCACGTGAGATGGAGTAGTTTTCAATGGTGAACATCACTATGTTGATCATATCTACTATATGATTCACGCCGACCTTCGGTCTCCGTGTTCGAGGCCATATCTGCATATGCTAGGCTCGTCAAGTTTAACCTGAGTATTCTGCGTGTGCAAAACTGGCTTGCACCCGTTGTAGATGGACGAGAGCTTATCACAGCCGATCATCACGTGGTGTCCGGGCACGATTTAACTTTGGCAACGGTGCATACTCAGGAGAACACGCCTTGATAATTTTAGTGAGAGATCATCTTAAAATGCTACCGTCAATCAAAGCAAGATAAGATGCATAAAGGATAAACATCACATGCAATCAATATAAGTGATATGATATCGCCATCATCATCTTGTGCTTGTGATCTCCATCTCCGAAGCACCGTCGTGATCACCATCGTCACCGGCGCGACACCTTGATCTCCATCGTAGCATCGTTGTCGTCTTGCCAACTATTGCTTCTACGACTATCGCTACCGCTTAGTGATAAAGTAAAACAATTACATGGCGTTTCCATTTCATACAATAAAGCGACAACCATATGGCTCCTGCCAGTTGCCGATAACTCGGTTACAAAACATGATCATCTCATACAATAAAATATAGCATCACGTGTTGACCATATCACATCACAACATGCCCTGCAAAAACAAGTTAGACGTCCTCTACTTTGTTGTTGCAAATTTTACGTGGCTGCTACGGGCTGAGCAAGAACCGTTCTTACCTACGCATCAAAACCACAACGATAGTTTGTCAAGTTGGTGCTGTTTTAACCTTCGCAAGGACCGGGCGTAGCCACACTCGATTCAACTAAAGTGAGAGAGACAGACACCTGCCAGTCACCTTTAAGCAACGAGTGCTCGCAGCGGTGAAACCAGTCTCGCGTAAGCGTACGCGTAATGTCGGTCCGGGCCGCTTCATCTCACAATACCGCTGAACCAAAGTATGAAATGCTGGTAAGCAGTATGACTTATATCGCCCACAACTCACTTGTGTTCTACTCGTGCATATAACATCAACGCATAAAACCAGGCTCGGATGCCACTGTTGGTGAACGTAGTAATTTCAAAAAAATTCCTACGCACACACAAGATCATGATGATGGCATAGCAACGAGAGGGGAGAGTATTGTCCATGTACCCTCGTAGACCATAAGCGGAAGCGTTATGACAACGCGGTTGATGTAGTCGTACGTCTTCACGATCCGATCGATCCAAGTACCGAACGTACGGCACCTCCGAGTTCAGCACACGTTCAGCTCGATGACGATCCCCGGGCTCCGATCCAGCAAAGCGTCGGGATGAGTTCCACAAGACGACGGCGTGGTGACGATGATGATGCTCCACCGGCGCAGGGCTTCGCCTAAGCTCCGCGACGATATGACCGAAGTGGAATATGGTGGAGGGGGGCACCGCACATGGCTAAGGAACGATCCGTAGATCAACTTGTGTGTTATGGGGTGCCCCCCTGCCCCTGTATATAAAGGAGGGAGGGGGAGGTGCGGCCGGCCCTCATAGGGTGCGCCTGGAGGAGTCCTACTCCCACCGGGAGTAGGACTCCCCCCTCTTGCCTTGTTGGAGAAGGAAAGGGGGGAGGGGAAAGAGGAAGGGGGGCGCCGCCCCCCTCTCCTTGTCCTATTCGGACGAGGGGGGGAGGGGGCGCGCGGACTGCCCTGGCCGGCCCTCTTCTTTTCCCTCATGGCCCACTAAGGCCCAACATCCCCCGGGAGGGTTCCGATAAACCCCCGGTGTTCCGGTAAAATCCCGATTTCACCCGGAACCATTACGATATCCAAATATAGGCTTCCAATATATCAATCTTTACGTCTCGACCATTTCGAGACTCCTCGTCATGTCCGTGATCACATCCGGGACTCCGAACAATCTTCGGTACATCAAAACTTGTAAACTCATAATAAAACTGTCATCGTAACGTTAAGCGTGCGGACCCTACGGGTTCGAGAACTATGTAGACATGACCTAGAACTATTCTCGGTCAATAACCAATAGCGGAATCTGGATGCCCATATTGGTTCCTACATATTCTACGAAGATCTTTATCGGTCAAACCGCATAACGACATACGTTGTTCCCTTTGTCATCGGTATGTTACTTGCCCGAGATTCGATCGTCGGTATCCAATACCTAGTTCAATCTCGTTACCGGCAAGTCTCTTTACTCGTTCCGCAATACACCATCTCGTAACTAACTTATTAGTTGCAATGCTTGCAAGGCTTATGTGATGTGTATTACCGAGAAGGCCTAGAGATACCTCTCCGACAATCGGAGTGACAAAACCTAATCTCAAATACGCCAACCCAACATGTACCTTTGGAGACACCTGTAGTACTCCTTTATAATCACCCAGTTACGCCAGACGCTTGGTAGCACCAAAGTGTTCCTCCGTAAACGGAGTTGCATAATCTCATAGTTATCGGAACATGTATAAGTCATGAAGAAAGCAATAGCAATATACTAAACGATCAAGTGCTAGGCTAACGGAATGGGTCATGTCAATCACATCATTCTCCTAATGATGTGATCCCATTAATCAAATAACAACACATGTCTATGGTTAGGAAACATAACCATCTTTGATTAATGAGCTAGTCAAGTAGAGGCATACTAGTGACTATATGTTTGTCTATGTATTCACACATGTATCATGTTTCCGGTTAATACAATTCTAGCATGAATAATAAACATTTATCATGATATGAGGAAATAAATAATAACTTTATTATTGCCTCTAGGGCATATTTCCTTCACGGTCTACGTGGCGCCTTCTTCCCCAACCTCCGCGAGCTCGGCATCTGCACTGCCGTGATGGAGTAGGGGGGACATCGGCTCCATTGTCGCCACCAGTCCTGTCCTAGAGATCTTGAGAATCCAGAGATGCCACATGGGGCTCCGCCTCTGCCTTGTTAGCTAGAGCCTATGTTGCGTGCAAATATGCAGCTCTACTGTGGAGAGCATGAAGGTGGCGAAGGGTCCACGCCTTGAGTGGCGGGTTCTCGAGGGATGTCAGCACACAACTGCTGGATTGTGAGGGTCAGCATTGTCGATGCCTGAAAGCTGCAGTCGCTTGGATCCTTGGAGCCAGGAAATCATGTCCTTGAGTTAGAAGTTTGGTCTATTTACAACCAATATTTTTTTCTTATTTATAACTTATTTTAGTTAGAAGTTCGGAACTTTGAACCAATATATTTTAATATTAAATTTATAAGAATTAACCACATAACATTATGCTAAATATTAACATACAATATTTTGATCATATGTCTCTAGTCTATGTAATTTCAAATAAACTTGCACTAAATTCAAACCATATTCTGTTAATTATTATACTTTTTGGACAATGCCCTCCACAAAATTTTGGTTAAAGCAAAGTTGTCCACACCTTAAGGAATAATAATTAAACCCAATAAAACCATATGTCTTTGTGATTTAATCTGTGTCTTAGATGAATCAGACATATATATATATATATATATATATATATATATATATATATATATATATATATATATATATATATATATATATATATATATGTATTTGTGTTTATTTTGTATCATTAAAATTTTCTTCTAGGAGCTCAATGTATACATAATAAACATCATGAGAAAATAACATAGCGCATGCTATGTCTATGTTTGTTAGGTGATTTTTTTAGAAATGTCTAGATTATATAAGGTGTCTGCTGGAGGTTTGTTCTGAGATGTCCTTCTTGTTCCCGATTCACCAGTTCGTTGACATTGCTTGTGTACTTTATACTTGGTACTGATATAGCATCGATTGGCTAAATTGGCATCACCTCCATAATATGGACTCGCTAAAATAACATCACTACAGGTATGAAAGAAAATCGATGTATTTGTTTCTCTTTTGTTTGACCTGTGTTATGCCTAAGACCGTGCAATTTCAACATTAAAATTACAAGGTTGTCAAATGAAATTTTTATAAACCACACCTTGGTGATCATAGGAGAGCTAGAGAACCTCCGAAGGTCAAAAGGGTATGAAATGAGGTAGAAGAGATTCTTGTTGGGTTCAATGTGTTTGATGATGGAAGGATGGAGCAATACTTCTAGAAGATGTCATGTTCCATCTCCTAGACGCCGCTTTTAGAAGATGCCGTGTTCCATCTCCTGGACGCCACCTTGATCTTGCTTTTTCAGGATGGCAAACCATGTTGCCAGATCTCCTGCAGAAGTATTCAGAACACACAATTTTCCATCACTAAATGGCAGATCCCAAAAGTATGTGTGATGCATGTGTTGTAAATATTGAGTCAAATACTAGGCTTTACTGGTGCGTCAGAAACCTCAAATCCCCGGTGCAATGCCTCCCAACATCTTCTTACCACCTGACATTTCAAGGGTCTTGGAATTATGTCAAATATTTGTACATGGTAGGTTAGAGTTGGACTTGGATTGATGTGCGTAGACAGGGTATGTAGGTATGTCATAATAGGACATCGGTATCCTAGACCTATATAATACTCTCTCCGTTTCTAAATATTTGTCTTTCTAGAGATTTCAATAAATGACTACATACGGAGCAAAATGAGTGAATCTATACTATAAAATATATCTATATATATTCGTATGTGGTAATCCATTTGAAATATCTAAAAAGACTTATATTTAGGAACGGAGGGAGTATGAGGGTAGGCACACGATATAATTTGTGCTAACATAATAGCGCAAGAACGTAGCTAGGGGGAGCTGGCGACGTGTACCGGCGCCTGGGTGGCAGATGTGCAGTATTGTGGCAGTCTCACGAGGAGGAGCGCTCGTTCTCATCCTTCGGGGATGTAGCCATGTCGGTGAATCTCGTTAACAAATCTTCTTGTCATGACTCGTGTGATTGTTTGGTCCTTGATAGATTGACTATGCAACTCGGATTATTCTAACAAATAGAAAAATAGAAATAAAAACAAGAAATAACTCTCATGTGCGTAAGGTCAGCAGAATTCATGTGTGCGCGTGGCAGCGACACGCGGGATGCACACAAGATGTGTGGCGATCGATCAAATGGATCGATAGAGCGAGCGGGACGTCTTATCTGCTACTTTAAAATTTGTTTTGATAGATTAAATATTCAATATTAAAATTATTCAAAAAATAGAAAAAGAATCCCATAATTTAAAAATTGTTCACAAACATAAAAAATGTTCTTGAATTTTAAATGTTCATTCAAATATCAAATATTTACAGTTCAAAAAGAATTATGAATAAAAAATATGTTTTCACAAAATAATCAAACTGAGAAATTGTTGTCAAATTCAATTATTATTTCTAAATTTTAAAAATACTCTTGAATAAAAAATGTTCTCAAATTCAAAAAAAGGAATATATATATATTTTTTAAAGCGAACATTATCTAATATTTTGATTGGGTTATAAAAGTGAGATCATTTTTCGAAAATGTCGTGGGAAGAAGTGGGAGAGAGAACGCGGTTGTGATCCTTGTGCATGACTTAGACGTCCGATACCATGAAAGAGAGAAGAGGATCAAACACACCTTTTCCATTGATCTGGTGCCTACTTATACAAGCCTAGAACATGTGCTAAACCACGTACGACCACGTACAACACGTAGAGAATGTGATGGTCATGTGTGGTTTACGGAGCGCCGCGCCACACACACGCAAATGTATACTCCCTCCGTCCGGACAAGATCGTCCTGTGCATCGTCAGCGACAACGTCTTCTTCTTCAATAAACTCTTCAATATGAATCTTTGCGGACAAGATCGTCCGCTTGGTCTACCGTTAGTTTGGTAAGGTACGGATGGTGCGAAAGAGGGGATAAAGAAGACGGCACGTGATATGCAAAGGAGTAGGTCGACGCAAGAGATTCGTGGGGTGATGCCAAGCGTTTCCGATTTTAATTCAAACTTGTTTTTCTTTTACAATCAATACCATGATATATTTATAGTGGCAATAGATACAAGAGCCGACTATCGTGATTACAGAATAAAGTTTAAAAGAAACAAGCAAATCTTGAGTTTCTTCTTCCATGACACAATCTGGTGCTTTTTCAAAGGCAGCCATAGGAAAATAACAAAGATATCAAACCACAGACCTCTAAATACCAATGAGCGTTCTTCCATCTATCTATCTATCTATCTATCTATCTATCTATCTATACCTATACTAATTACAGACTCCCAAGAAAATACTACGTTAATCAGTAATTAGGAACTGCTCATCTGGTGGGACCGAGTTATTACGGTCCAGATTAATTCATATATTTGAAATTCCCACATTAACCATTGAAAATAAAAAACACATTATAGACCGTATATCGATCACGTGGGATTGATTTATAGTGCCTACGTACAATATCCTAAAAGTTCGGACATTAGCGAGCCAAATTATACTTAGCGTCTTAGATTAAGGGTCGCGCTAACTGCCACACGTGTGGCAGGAAGGGAGACGCACCACACGTCTCTAATGTAAACAGATTGCACACGTCATCGCATGCATGCATGCAGGAATCTTTCTGGATTTTCAGTTTTTAAAATGTTTTATCTCTTAAACAAAAAATCCGATTGAAAATCCGTTTTCACCATTAAATCCCTCGCGATGAGATCTTCGAAACTAGATCCCATGTTGATATGTTTTGATGAATTTTTTTTGGATTAAAAGTTGCCATGTCTATTGCATATGAATTGCCATGATGTTTATACTGAAGTTGCCATGATATGTTTCAGCTATTTTCTTCTACATTTAAAAGTAAATTTTGACATTTATAAAACGGGGAATTAAGAAACTAGACTTGCCATGAACCATAAACTAAAATTGCCATGATACATGCACGTAAAATTGCCATGGTTCATACAAAAAATAATTTTCATGGTGAAAGTACTGGAGTTGCCATCATCAAAATACTAAAATTGCCATGATCTACAAACTAAAATTGCCACATGGCAACTTTAGTTTAAGCCCTATGGCAACTGCAGTGTAAACATCGTGGCAACTTCTGGCAAAAAAAAATTCCGTCGAAACATATCAACATGGGGTCTAGTTTTGAAGATCTCGTCGAGACGGATTTAATGGTGAAAACGGATTTTTAGTTCGCTTTTTTATTTAGGAGATACAACATTTTTAAGCCGAAAACCAAAAAAAATTCTGCTGATGTCATCTATTCATACGTGGCAAAATGAGTGGTGATGGAGGCATGTGGGCGATGTGCAAACGCCCACACGTGTGGGCATTAACATTTCCATAGATTAAAGGAAGTGTCCCTGTCACCTACGGCTTCCCATATATACATGCAGATAATGCTCAGATTAAAGGAAGTCTCTTTGTCACCAACGACTCTTCCCATTATACATACAAATAATTAATCCTCATGTACGTTAGAACATAATTAATCATCATGCAACCAAGGCCTAGAGGATAACATGTAGAAAAACCAAGACGAGAAGCTTCAACGCCTTCGTGGTGGCAGCCGATGATATTGTCAGCGGTTAAAGGCCTGCATGCGCCACGCCTCACCACAATAAGCTACTGCTGGCCGCTGTTCTATTGCTAGCCATCGCCATGAAGTCCTACAGCCATGATGAGATCCTGCGATCGCAACATGGTGTTGCCGCTGCAGCCGTACGTGACCTGTTGTTGCATGTAAACATGCTCTCCTTGCTGCTGTTGTGTGGGTTTCATGTGATCTAGCTACCAATCAGAGAAACAAAGAGATCTCAAGTGGACGGAAGGCTACAACCAGGTGCAGCCCACGGCAGCAAGCTGCACAAATTTCTTCTTGAAGAATTTAATCGGAAGAGATGGGACTACAACCAATAGGAAGAGATCAAGGCAACAGCCAATGAAACCAGAGAAAAAGACAAGGGAGCAAAGAGAAATCGTGAGCTTGCTATGGAAGAATATTCGATGTTGCCATTATTGTCATTATTTCGTAAGTAGATACCTGGCTGCAATTTAATTGTAAAACTGCAAATAAACAGTGTGTAATCTGAAATTAAGGCAATGGTAAAAGTTGTGGGATTATAGTGGTAAGCTTTCCAGTGGCGCCAGTTTTATTCGATTCTGATTTATGGTTTGCAAGCTACGACCAAAAACCTAATACTGGCACTGCGTTTTCTGTAAGAACATATTACTGTTTAGCCTATATTCCATCGAATTTGAGGAAGAATCATATTATGTTTAAAGCAGGAAAGGTTTAGGTATTTCCTCTAGATATCAAAATAGCTGGTATCATTTGATATGTTTGGATAAGCATATTAAGAGATAAAAAGATAATTTAAAGGGTTCGCCAAGGAACACGTATGTAGTATATTTTTGTGTGACAATCTTTCAATAGTTTCTGAATGGAGTTTGCCTCGCAGGTTTGGATACTTGCAATGCGAGGTTATTCCTTCCATTCGTCATGCTGGGAAAGTGTATATATGAATGTTTCCTTTAAGAAATACCGTAACGTCAAGGCTATCTACACAACCATATAAAAATGATTTTTCTTTTGCAAATTAAGATGCTCGATTATTTTAAAAAACACCAAGGACACTCGGCATTCCGTCAAAGACAAATACCAATTTGTCGTTGTCTTGGAGCCTCACTCACAGGTGCTGAATACATCTTCTCTCAAAAGAAAGGTGTTGTCTATATCAAGTCCATTAACTCTGTCATACATGCATATATAGATGTAAAACAAGCATTCATGTTGAGGTATGTCATCATTTGGGATCCATAACTACCTAGCAGTAGGCTGCATATATATGCATTTCCCTCAAAACATTTAGCATTAACTGAAGTATTTGTCAGTTGCTCAAGTTCTTCATGGTACGTGCTGGAGGAAGGAGACAAAAACACGTGTTTTTGCGCCCTCCTCTGGATGTTGCACCATAGCTAACTCTGGAGCACCATTGGTAGTACAAGACGATTATTAATCAACACATGATATGCAGTCACTGAGACTCTCCTTCGCCATCATAGAAAAAAACATGATCACCAACTGAATAGGTTCATAATGATAGGAATTGGTAATAATTCAAAAATTGCACTCTATGTTTTCCATCAATATTTAAAGTTTCTAACTCTTTATGTTTGTTATATTTAACTTTGATCGCTACATTTCCGTCAACATATATACAAACAATATACCATGGAAAAGTTATACCGTGAATGTTTTTCATGGTAAATTAATCTAATAAAACTAATTACACCAATGCAATCAACCTGAATATTTGTTACATTTATAGTTGTAAAAGGGAAGTTTGACATCCGACTACCTAAAACATCTTCGACTTTAAAACATATCAAGGTATTAATTTCTAGCTCATTTGCAAAATATTGATGTTTCTTTTTATATCATTGGTAGGAGCAACAGTGACAACCAGCATGATGCTCTACAATTCTTGCAAGATAAATTAACATAGTCTCATTGGTGAAAATCATATGTCATGTGTGCAGATGTGTAATATGTTTAGTTTAGAGACACCCATGACATGTGTAAAGAAGACTTATTGGAATGTGGTACTTTACGCATAAATATAGGAATTTAAAAGCAGTGTTTATTCTAAAGACACTATTTCGGTCTTATACTACTTATAGGTTTCTTTGAATTTTGATTCAAAAAAAATATAATTTAGAATGAAAAAAATCAAGCAACTTGAAAATATTCTGGGAATGAAAAACTATAATTTCAAACACTTATTTCGGGTTGTAAGTAAAGTACTATTTAAATATGAAATACATTCCACATAGTTGAAAATTGTGCTGACCCAGGGATACATGCATACACAGAACCAACTTAATGGTCACGTTTATTAGGAGGGAATGAGGCATGGTTGATTTATCTTCTCATTTTGGCCACATTGTGGATGTTTCCCTATGACTTTATAACTGCCGCTCTATAGATAAAACTACAATTTATCTAAATTGATGGCATATAGTCGTCAAAAGGCTTCACTTCATCATATTGACAGTAACAAAAGCATATAGTAGTTTGTACATCTTATCTAGCCCCCTAGAAGTTAAGTCGGGTATTGACACAATAGAGTTGTAGGATTAAGTAGATGGTTCATTTCTATGAGAAATTTTGAAAATAGTGCATATAGTAGCAGGAAAAGGTGATGCTACAGGATATACCTTATGAAGGCTTATTTGCGGCTGAACACAAAAGATGATGATCTACTATCAAAACATGAGTTTACGGAAGACATATGAGTTGTATCAAAGGCCCTTGAAGGGGGCACAACTTACTCATGTCAACAAAGAACAATAGTCAGTGTTTTGTCTTATGTGCACTGAATTCACTTTTAAGAACATTTTTCCTTTAATATACGTAGATGAAATTTATATACTACTAGGAAAAAGCTTTAGATCACGTCCAAAAAAGGAAAGGTTTCAGATGTAATGATGTAAGCAACTAAAAATCAGTACAAATTATAAAATCCACATTGACGCACTTGAAAACATAAATGGAATAGAAATCTGACAATTATATCAAAATCAAGAATAAAACTAGGTTAAAGTTGTGAAAGTTGTGCTGATCAAATGCATCAAAATGAATTTGAGAACTCAAATATGTTCCTTATATATTTATATGCATAAACTATGAATATGAAAAATATAGTGATGTACTCCCTCTGTTCACAAATAGCCTGCCAAAACGTCTTACATTTGTGAATAGAGGGAGTAGCAAATCCAACATGTAAACAGAGCACATAGCAAATAAGAAC
Source organism: Aegilops longissima (assembly GCA_021605205.1). Classification (NCBI taxonomy): domain Eukaryota; kingdom Viridiplantae; phylum Streptophyta; class Magnoliopsida; order Poales; family Poaceae; genus Aegilops; species Aegilops longissima. The sequence continues at coordinate 12,228,359 of CM038677.1, forward strand.
AATGAATAATTATCATAGGTATTATTTGTATATATTCTATATTCTAGCCCGTGCGCATGCACGGATTGGCGACTACACTAGTAGAAAACAGGGCTTTGGTTCAGGCCGGGTTAGCCCATTAGTCCCGGTTCAGTCATGAACCGGGACTAATGTGAGCATTGGTCCCGGTTCATGCGGCAAAGGCATTAGTGCCGGTTCAAATGGGACCTTTAGTCCCGGTTGGTGCCACTAACCGATACTAATGGGTGCGATGCCCATTAGTACCGGTTCGTGGCACGAACCGGTACTAAAAGTTAGACCTTTAGTACCGGTTCATTCCACGAACCGGTATTACACTAGTAGAAAACGGAGCTTTAAAACCGGTTTGTAAGGGCCTTTAGTGCCGGTTATAGAACCGACACTAAAGTGTGGGCACTAAAGGCCCCCCCCTTTAGTACCGGTTCGCCACGAACCGGCGCTAAAGTGCCACCACGTGGCGTGAGCTCACGCCCTGGTATGGGGGACCTTTAGTACCGGTTGGTGTCACCAACCGGTACTAAAGGTTTTGTTTTAATTTTTTTTTGAGAATTTTGGAAAAAATTTGATTTTTTTTCGATTTTTAATTTTTCTGAATTATTTGATAATTTAGTCTCTAATCACCTCTCTTAACTGCTCAAGTGTGGATCACTCATTCCAAATCATCTAACTTCCCGACCGGTCACCCATCCCTCTCACTACTCCAGCCCGAGCACGCTTAACTTTCGGTTCTATTCTCCTTCGTTTCCAAGTCTGCACTTGTTGTTTCTTCTGCAAGCACCTAGCAGTGTAATTTCATGAATCAAGTAAGATTCTGCTATTTGGCCCAAAGAATTATCTGATGATACATTTCCCCTTTCCTTGCTATAGTTCCTTTCAGTCAGCTAAACGTCAATATGTTGGATGATGTTGTGGAGAGGGCCACCGAGAGGGGGTTTGCATTGCCAAAGTCGAAGGTGGCCATTGCCTTGACCTGCCTGGACCTCTTGACCTTTAACAACGCTCAAACAGGAAACACATGTTGGAGGAGGAGACCACAAGCTAATTGTAAGCATCAACTATTTGTTAGCTATCAATCTTGTCCTTTGAGCATATATACTTTATTTCTTAAACCATTATGCATGAGCTTTTTAGGATGATTTGGATGAGTGGATCAGAGGACGACATGAGCAGGTATTTCCATTTGATCATACCCAAAATGATAATGTATACACTAACTTAAGATGATGGCTCTTCTACTCTGCTAACATAACATGCATGTGCTTGTGTGGAGTGCCTCCAAAATTAATAGCTCAAGTCTCTCAACACGCGGATGGATGATGTTGTGGAGAGGGCCATCGAGAGGGGGTTTGCATTGCCAAAGTTGAAGGTGGCCATCGCCTTGACCTGCTTGGACCTCCTGACCTTTCACGACGCTCAAACAGGAAACACATGTTGGAGGAGGAGACCACAAGCTAATTGTAAGCATCAACTATTTGTTAGCTATCAATCTCGTCCTTTGAGCATATATACTTTATTTCTTAAACCATTATGCATGAGCTTTGTAGGATGATTTGGATGAGTGGATCAGAGGACGACATGAGCAGGTATTTCCATTTGATCATACCCAAAATGATAATGTATACCCTAACTTAAGATGCCGGCTCTTCTACTCTGCTAACATAACATGCATGTGCTTGTGTGGAGTGCCTGCAAAATTAATATCTCAAGTCTCTCAACACGCAGATGTGGAGAGGGTTCTCCTAGCGGTCATTGAAACTGTGATATGCATTTCCTTGCTCTCGGCTCTGATCAAGTTTGTAGCGTCTGGGAATGTGCATATGAAAATCCACACGTGCGATTTGGTTGTTATATTTTTTCCACACTGGTTTCTAGAGATGTTCAAGTTATCTCATATACTATATCGAATTATAATGGATAAGTTAGTGTACATACTAATTTGAAGATCCTTTTGCTGTCATACACATATTACTGCAGGACCATAGCGGACCATTGCAATGCGGCAAATCAAATTTCAATACTCAACACTCTTCTATGTGGATTAGTAAGTTGTTTATCTACTTTCACTTTTAAATTGCTTGTTAAGACACTTGATTCACTTTGTGCCTGTTACTTTAATCTTGCTAAGTGCATACAGAAAAAATTCTACTTGCCCCTTGTCATGCACAAAATCGAATAAACCTTGCAAATTAGTTTACGCGAATCTGGTCCTGTAGTTAAATATTATTTGGTCTATGAAATGAGATGAAGTTTGTCCCTAGAATATATAATGGACTGAAGACAAAACCCAAGATGTGGCAATTCAAACACCCAAAAGAAATTACTTGCATACCTTGTTGAGATGATCTTTTTAAAGTTTCTGCGTTTATCTTATGCCCATTAAGTTGACATAGATATTTTTATCTAGGAGGTATGTGAACCGGAAATTCAACCGACCCTATTGTCGAGAGGTTAAATTTAGTTGAAAGAAAAGCGAGTACTTGAAAGAAAAATTGAAAAGAATTGAGGGAGAATATGGAATTGGAGTTGCATGTTGCCGATGTAAATGCGATGATCACAAGATCAAGATGGAGAAAATGCGCGAAGATTAGAAAGATTAGAAAATATGCCATCGATAGTGAGGCTTGGTATCATTATGCTGTTGGATCAATTGTTACCTTAGTTGCGATCTTGATCGCATTTGTTGTTACATTTAAATGCTTTAGCTAGGGAGTTATTTGTTTGTTGCATTTAAGTGTTGTATGAACTTGTATTAATTTGGTCTATTGATTGTTGTGTAATGAAGATGAGCCGACAATGGATGTCACGATGACCGATGCTCTCCCAGTTCGTTGAGGCGTGCATACTTTTACTTTCTGGCTGAGGCAAACAAGCGGGCGGATTGTTTTATGCCTTGTCCATGTGCTGGCTGTAAGAATGGTCGCAATTACTCTCGTCAAGAACCATTCCGTCCACTGTTTGAGTCGGTTTCATGCCCCACTATAATGTTTGGACCAAGCACGGAGAAAGAGGGGTTATGATGGAAGACAATGAAGAAGAAGAGGGGCGACGACAGCTATCCTGGCCATGGGTTCCCTGAATACGATGATACAACAATGGGGAAGAAGCTGAGCGGTGTAATGGGGGAAGAAGCTGGGCGGCAATGCGGGAAGAAGCTGAAGAAGAGGCATCGAGATGAGCCCGTTGATGATCTAGGTCGGGCCATTGCCGATGCAAAGAGAAACTAGCATGTGTGATTTGGAGAAGAAGAAGTTGCAGCGCATGTTAGAGGATCACAAAAATTGTTGTACCAATTGCGTGGGTGACAAGAAAAAGCTGGGCACCACTGCTGGAATTGCTGCAATGGAAGGCGAGAATGGAGTATCGACAAGGGATTTGGAAAGTTGCTGGTAATGATAAAGGATATGCTTCCAAGGACAACGAATTGCCCAAAATGCGTCTGAAGCAAAGAAGGTTGTCGCCCTCTAGGGTTAGAGGTGCGGAAGATACATGCATGCCCTAATGATTGCATCCTCTACCGCGGTGAGTACAAGGATTTGAGCGCTTGCCGGTATGTGGTGCATTGCGCTATAAGATCAGCCGTGATGAGCATGGTGATGTCGGCGAGTGCCCGGGAAGAAGATTACTGCCAAGGTGATGTGGTATTCTCCTATAATACCACGGTTGAAACGTTGTTCCAAAACAAAGAGCATGCCAAAGGCGTCACGATGGCCTGAAGAAGACCGTAAGAAAGGCAGAAGTTGAGAGTACCGGTGGCGGGTCGCGATGGAGAAAAATCGAAAGAAATGCGGGAAGGAGTTTGCGGATGGCGCAAGGGCGTATGGTTTGGTCTAAGCGCAGATGGCATTGATCCTTTTGGGGAAGCGAGCAGCAACCATAGCACCTGGCACTGTGACTCTATGTTTGTATAACCTTCCTCCTTGGTTGTGCATGAAGCGGAAGTTCATTATGATGCGGTGCTCATCCAAGGCCCTAAGCAACCCGGCAGCGGCATTGATGTGTACCTAAGGCCATTAGTTGAAGAACTCTTACAGCTGTGGAATGGAGCAGGTGTATGTCGTGGGATGAGCACATGGGGAAGAATTTGACCTAAAGGCGTTGCTGTTAGTGACCATCAATGATTGGCCTGCTCTCGGTAACCTTCGGGACAGACAAACAAGGGATACCGCGGATGCCGCACTGTTTGGATGATACCGACAGATATATATTTGAATAGTTGTATGAAGAATGTGTAGCTGGGACATTGTCGATTTCTTCGAGAAGGCATCCGTGAAAGAAAGGCAAGCATTTCAAAGGTGAGGCGGATCACGGGATGAAGCCTCGCCACCGTCTTGGTGCTGATGTACATGATATGGTCAAGGATTTGAAGGTGATATTTGGAAAGGGTCTGGCGGACAACCTGTTCCAAAGGGCGGCTGAATGACGCACCCATGAGGAAGAAGAAATCTATATTTTGGGACCTGCCATATTGGAAAGACCGGAGGTCCGCTCCATGTCGACGTGATGCACGTGACGAACAATCTTTGCGTGACCCTGCTTGGCTTCTTTGGGCGTGTATGGGAAGACAAAAGATACACACGAGGCGCAGGAGGACCAGCAACGTATGCGCGGAGAAGGCGGCATATATCGGGGTCATGCAAGCTACGCTCTTACCAAAGAAGAGAGGAAATCTTCTTTGAATGCCTGCTCGATATTAAGGTACCGTCGGCTATAAATCGAATATAAAGGGAATAATAAACATGGCAGAGAAAAAGTTCCAGAACCTAAAGTCTCATGACTGCCACGTGATTATGGCAACTGCTGCTTCGGTTGCATTGAGGGGCTTCTACGGAAAAGCGTTCGATTAGCCATTGTGAAGCTATGTGCATTTCTCAATGCAATCTCTCGAGAAAGTAATCGCTCGAGAAATCATACCAAGGTTCTGAATGATTTGGTGCAATGTCTTGTCGAGTTTCGAGTTGGTGTTCCCACCATCCTTCTTCAACATCATGGCCTTGCGTCCTAGTTCACCTATCTTGAAGAGATTAACGTTTTGGGTCTGTATTTCTACACAATATGTTCCCCTTTGAGAGGTTCATGGGAGTCTTAAAGAAATATGTTCATAACCGTGCTAGGCCAGAAGGAAGCATTTCCAAGGGCCATCAAAATGAGGAGGTCATTGAGTTTTGTATTGACTTTATTCCTGACCTTAAGCCGATTGGTGTTCCTGAATCGTGGCATAAGGGCAGGCTGGATGGAAAAGGCACGCTAGGAGGAACAAATAATATGTATGGACAGACATTCTCTCACTGAAGCACACTACACAGTTCTACATAATTCCGCCTTGGTGGCTCCGTATATGGATGAACACAAGAATTTGCTACGCTCCAAACACCGGAGCGGTCGATGACTGGATTACCGTGAACAAACCAGGAGTTTCGCCAGCTGGTTGCAGAACACGTACCATGCATGACACCTCTATTGAAGATGACCTGTACTTGCTGTCCGAGTTACCATCTTGAATATAATGACTTTCAAAGATGCGAGATAAATGGTAATACATTTTACGATCGCCCAAGATAAGAAGAGCACCAACCAAAACAGTGGTGTCCGTTTTGATGCACGAAACCAAGGCGGAAAGGAAACATATTATGGTTATATACAGGACATATCGAACTTGACTATCGGCGTGGTTTAAAGGTCCCATTGTTTGGTGCAAATGGGTCAATATGACACGAGGCGGGGTAACGGAAGACCCATGATGCGGAATGACAACAGTGGATCTCAACAATCTTGCGTGTCTGAGACAGACCATTCGTCCTAGCCAATGATGTGGCACAGGTTTTCTATGTGAAGGACGTGTCTACCAAGCCAAGAAAAAGAAAAGATAAGGAAGCGAATGCATCGTACAATGAGCCAAAGCGGCACATTGTTCTTTCTGGGAAGAGAAACATCGTGGGAGTGGATGACAAGACAGACAAGTCAGAAGATTATGAAAAGTTTGATGAAATTTCTCCATTCACAGTGAATATTGACCCGAGCATCCCGTTAAATGATGAAGATTTTCCATGGTTACGGGCAAAGGGACACCTGTGAAGAAAAAGTTTCACACCCAAAGATCTGGGATGTGATCGGCTTCACTATCATCACTTTCTTACATGTTTCACACCGGAGGAATCTCTGTAATAGTTAGGGTAGTTATGTGTTTTGGCATTTGAAGCGAAGAAATTTTATGTGCAAACAAATTCTTTCATGCCTTCACTGATTTTAAAGTTAAATTATTCACAAACTAGTGATTCACACTAATTTCAAATAATTCAAAATTTAAACTATTCAAATTTGAAAACTACGGGCACTAACGAGAAAGTTTGTAATTTTTGTACCTAAAGCAAAAATATTCACAAAGAAACTCTAAATACACAAAAAAACAACAAAAAAATAAATAAAGCAAAAAAAGCCCGCCTACTAGGCCGTGGCGGCCTGCATCGACTAAAACCCAACTTGTTGTTGGGCGGGATGCAGGCCATAAAGGCCAAGTGGACCTGAGGCAACAAAGAACACGTAGGCCCAGTAGGCCTGCTTTGGAAGGAGCTCGAGAGGCGACCGCGAGGTTTATAAACCAGTGCGGTCACCCCTCGGCTAGCGAGGTGGGACTAAACTTGCCTTTTGCCCAGCGCACCCCTTTAGTACCGGGTGGTGGCACAAACCCGGTACTAAAGGGGCCTTTAATACGGTTTGTGCCACCACCGGTACTAATGAGGAATCGCTTCCGCTGCTTGGGCTGGCCAAAGAGACCTTTAGTACGGTTGGTGGCTCCAACGGTACTAAAGTGCCTTCTATATACAACACTTGAAAATTTCATTCTCCTCTGTTTCTTCCCTGTTTCCCCATTGAACCGCCCACCCGATCGTCGGCCTTGCGTCCACCGACCCGTCGCCGTCGCCGCCCGTCGCCGTCGCCGCCCGGGCCCGTCCCGTCGCGCCCGTCCCTCGCGTCGCCGCCCCCCAGCGTCACGCCCGACCCGTCGCTGCCCGGCCGTCGCCTACGCCGTCGCCGTCGCCCGCTGTGAGCTCTGTTTGGGAGCGTTGCAGAAAATTAAAATTTTCCTACGGTTTCACCAAGATCCATCTATGAGTTCATCTAAGCAGCGAGTCAAGAGAGTGAGTTTGCATCTACATACCACTTGTAGATCGAGTGCGGAGCGTTCAAGGGATGGTGATGATGGAGTCGTACTCGCCGTGATTCGGATCACCGATGACCAAGTGCTGAGCGGACAGCACCTCCGCGTTCAACACACGTGCAGTGCATGCGGCGTCTCCTCCTTCTTGATCCTCAAGGGGAAGGAGAGGTCGAGGAAGATGGCTCCAGCAGCAGCACGCGGCGTGATGATGGTGGAGTGAGATTCTCGGCAGGGCCGCCAAGCACCAGCGGAGGAGGAGGTGTTGGGGAGGGAGGGCTGCGCCTTCAAGTGTGTTGCAGCCCTCCCCTCGCCCCTCTATTAATAGGGGGAAGGGTCAAGGGGGCCGGCCCCTCTAGATGGGAATCGAGAGGGGGGGGGGGCGGCGGCCAAGGAGGGGGGGGGCTTGCCCCCCAAGCAAGGGGGACGCCCCCTCTAGGGTCCCCCCAACCCTAGGCGCATGGGCCCAAGGGGGGGTGCGCCCAGCCCACCAAGGGCTGGCTCATTCCCCACGCAGCCCAAGTGGCCCCCCGGGAGGGGTGGCCCCTCCCGGTGGACCTCCGGAACCCTTCCGGTGGCCCCGGTACAATACTGGTATGCCCCCGAAACTTTCCGGTGTCCGTTTGTCAACTTCCCATATATAAATCTTTACCTCCGGACCTTTCCGGAACTCCTCGTGACGTCCGGGATCTCATCCGGGACTCCGAACGACATTCGGTAATCACATACAAGTCTTCCTAATAACCCTAGCGTCACGAACCTTAAGTGTGTAGACCCTACGGGTTGGAGACATCTGAACATGACGAGGCGGCTCTCGGTCAATAACCATCAGCGGGATCTGGATACCCATGTTGGCTCCCACATGCTCCTCGATGATGTCATCGGATGAACCACGATGTCGAGGATTCAAGCAACCCGTATACTATTCCCTTTGTCAATCGGTATGTTACATGCGAGACTTCGATCGTCGGTATCCCAATACCTCGTTCAGTCTAAATTCTTGGCAAGTCACTTTACTCGTACCGTAATGCATGATCCGTGACCAAACACTTGGTCACTATGAGCTCATTATGATGATGCATTACCGAGTGGGCCCGAGATACCTCTCCGTCATACGGAGTGACAAATCGATCTCGATCCGTGTCAACCCAGAGACACTTTCGGAGATACCTGTAGTGCACCTTTATAGTCACCCGATTACGTTGTGGCGTTTGGTACACCAAAGCACTCCTACGTATCCGGGAGTTACGATCTCATGGTCTAAGGAAGAGATACTTGACATTGAAACAGCTCTAGCAAAGCGAACTACGATCTTGTGCTATGCTTAGGATTGGGTCTTGTCCATCACGTCATTCTCCTAATGGCGTGATCCGTTATCAATGACATCGATGTCCATAGTCGGAAACCATGACTATCTGTTGACCAACGAGCTAGTCAATTAGAGGCTTACTAGGGACATGTTATGGTCTATGTATTCACCGTGTATCACAATTTCCGGATAATACAATTATAGCATGAATAAAGACAATTATCATGAACAAGGAAATATAATAATAACCCTTTTATTATTGCCTCTAGTGTATATTTCCAACAGTCTCCCACTTGCACTAGAGTCAATAATCTAGTTACATTGTGATGAATCGAACACCCATAGAGTTTTGGTGTTGATCATGTTTTGCCATGGAAGAGGTTTAGTCAGCGGATCTGCGACATTCAGATCCATATGCACTTTGCAAATTTCTATCTCTCCATCTTGAACATTTTCACGGATGGAGTTGAGCGGCAACTTGATGTGCCTGGTCTTCTTGTGAAACCTGGGCTCCTTGGCAAGTGCAATAGCTCCGGTGTTGTCCGGAAGAGTTTGATCGGCCCGACGCATTGGGTATGACTCCTAGGTCGGTGATGAACTCCTTCACCAAAATTGCTTCATCGCTGCCTCCGAGGCTGCCATGTACTCCGCTTCACATGTAGATCCCGCCACGGCGCTCTTTGCAGCTGCACCAGCTTCTTGCTCCACCATTCAACATATACACATATCCGGTTTGTGACTTAGAGTCATCGGATCTGTGTCGAAGCTAAGCGTCGGCGTAACCCTTCTGACGAGCTCTTCGTCACCTCCATAAGCGAAACATGTCCTTTGTCCTTTTCGGTACTTCAGGATATTCTTGACCGCTGTCCGGTGTTCCTTGCGGGATTACTTTGGTACCTTCCTACCAAACTTACGGCAAGGTTTACATCAGGTGCAGTACACAGCATGGCATACATAATAGATCCTATGGCTGAAGCATAGGGGATGACACTCATCTCTTCTTTATCTTTTGCCGTGGTGGGGCATTGAGCGAGCTCAATCTCACACCTTGCAATACAGGCAAGAACCCTTCTTGGACTGATCCATTTTGAACTTCTTCAAAATCTTATCAAGGTATGTGCTTTGTGAAAGACCTATGAGGCGTCTCGATCTATCTCTATAGATCTTGATGCCTAATATATAAGCAACTTCTCCAAGGTCCTTCATTGAAAACACTTATTCAAGTAGGCCTTAATGCTGTCCAAGAATTCTATATCATTTCCCATCAAAAGTATGTCATCTACATATAATATGAGAAATGCTCTGAGCTCCACTCACTTTCTTGTAGCGCAGGCTTCTCCATAAGTCGCATAAACTAAACGCTTTGATCATCTCATCAAGCGAATGTTCTAACTCGAGATGCTTGCCCAGCCCATAAATGGATCGCTGGAGCTTGCATACTTTGTTAGCATTCTTAGGATCGACAAAACCTTCCGGCTGCATCATATACAGCTCTTCCTTAAGATAACCGTTAAGGAGCGCTGTTTTGGCGTCCATCTGCCATATCTCATAATCATAGTATCGGCAATTGCTAACATGATTGGACGGACTTAAGCTTCGCTACGGGAGAGAAGTCTCATCGTAGTCAATCCCTTGAACTTGCCGATAACCCTTAGCGACAAGTCGAGCTTTATAGATGGTGACATTACCATCGCGTCCGTCTTCTTCTTAAAGATCCATTTGTTTTCTATCGCTCGCCGATCATCGAACAAGTCAGTCAAAGTCCATACTTTGTTTTCATACATGGATCCTATCTCGGATTACATGGCTTCAAGCCATTTGTTGGAATCTGGGCCGCCATCGCTTCTTCATAGTTCGAAGGTTCACCGTTGTCTAACAACATGATTTCCAGGACAGGGTTGCCGTACCACTGCAGTGCGGGCGTGTCCTTGTGGACCTCTGAAGTTCAGTAGCAACTTGATCCGAAGTACCTTGATCATCATCATTATTTTCCTCTTGAGTTGTTGTAGGCATCACAGGAACATTTTCCTGAGCTGCACTACTTTCCCGTTCAAGAGGTAGTACTTCATCGAGTTCTACTTTCCTCCCACTTACTTCTTTGAGAGAAACTCTTTTTCGAAAGGATCCGTTCTTGGCAACAAAGATCTTGCCCTCGGATCTTAAGTAGAAGGTATACCCAATGGTTTCTTTAGGGTATCCTATGAAGGCGCATTTTCCGACTTGGGTTCGAGCTTTTCAGGTTGAAGTTTCTTGACATAAGCATCGCATCCCCAAACTTTTAGAAGCGACAGACTTAGGTTTCTTCCCAAACCATAATTCATACGGTGTCGTCTCAGCGGTTTAGGCGGTGCCCTATTTAAAGTGAATGTAGCTGTCTCTAGGCGTTTCCCCAAAATGATAGTGGTAAATCGGTAAGAGACATCATAGATCCCACCATATCCAATAGAGTGCGATTCTGACGTTCGGACACACCGTTCTGTTGAGGTGTTCGAGTGGCGTGAGTTGTTAACGATTCCACATTTCTTAAGTGTGTACCAAATTCGTGACTTAAATATTCTCCTCCACGATCCGATCGTAAGAATTTTATCTTTCGGTCACGTTGATTCTCTACTTCATTCTGAAATTCCTTGAACTTTTCAAGGTCTCAGACTTGTGTTTCATCAAGTAGACATACCCATATCTACTCAAATCATCGGTGAGAGTGAGAACATAACGATATCCTCCATGAGCCTCAACGCTCATTGGACCGCACACATCGGTATGTATGATTTCCAATAAGTTGGTTGCTCGCTCCATTGTTCGGAGAAGCGGAGTCTTGGTCATCTTGCCCATGAGGCATGGTTAGCATGTGTTAAATGATTCATAATCGAGAGACTCCAAAAGTCCATCAGCATGGAGCTTCTTCATGCGCTTGACACCAATGTGACCAAGGCGGCAGTGCCACAAGTATGTGGGACTATCGTTATCAACTTTACATCTTTTGGTATTCACGCTATGAATATGTGTAACATTACGCTCGAGATTCATTAAGAATAAACCATTGACCATAGGGCATGACCATAAAACATATCTCTCATATAAATAGAACAACCATTATTCTCGGTTTAAATGAGTAGCCATCTCGTATCAAGCGAGATCCAGATACAATGTTCATGCTCAAACTTGGCACCAAATAACAATTATTAAGGTTTATAACTAATCCGTAGGTAAATGTAGAGGTAGCGTGCCGTGGCGATCACATCGACCTTGGAACCATTCGGCGCGCATCGTCACCTCGTCGTTCGCCGGTCTCCGCTTATTCCGCAGCTCTGCTGTGAGTTACAAATATGAGCAACGACACGGTATCAAATACCCAGGAGTTACTACAGTCTTGGTAAGGTACACATCAATTACATGTATATCAAATATACCTTTAGTGTTGCGGCCTTCTTATCCGCTAAGTATTTGGGGCAGTTCCGCTTCGGTGACCCTTCCCTTGCAATAAAAGCACTCAGTCTCGGGCTTGGGTCCATTCTTTGACTTCTTCCCGGCAAGCTTGCTTGCAGGCGGCGGCAACATCTTTGCCGTCCTTCTTGAAGTTCTTCTTACCCTTGCCTTTCTTGAACTTAGTGGTCTTATTGACCATCAACACTTGATGTTCTTTCTTGATTTCAACCTCTGCTGACTTCAGCATTGAAAATACTTCAGAATGGTCTTCACCATCCCTGCATATTATAGTTCATCACAAAGCTCTTGTAGCTTGGTGGGAGCGTGAAGGATTCATCAATGACGCCTCATCAGGAGGTTAATGTCCAGCTGGGACAGGCGGTTGTACAACCGGACATTTTGAGTATATGCTCACTTGTGAATTGTTTTCCTCCATCTTACAACTATAGAACTTGTCGGAACTTCATATCTCTCGACCGGGCATGAGCTTGGAAAACTAGTTTCAGCTCCTCGAACATCTCATATGCTCCGTGTTGCTCAAAAGCGCTTTTGGAGCCCGGTTCTAAGCTGTAAGCATGCCGCACTGAGCGAGGGTAATCATCGATGCGTGTCTGCCAAGCGTTCAAATTGTCTTGCGAGTCTTTGGGAGAGCAGGTGGGTCACCTAACGGTGCTTCTAGGACATATGCTTTCTTGGCAGCTATGAGGATGATCCTAAGGTTCGGACCCAGTCCGTATAGTTGCTGCCATCATCTTTCAGCTTGGTTTTCTCTAGGAGCGTTGAAGTTCATGTTGACATGAGCGTTGGCCATTTGATCTACAAGACATATTTTGCAAAGATTTTAGACTAAGTTCATGATAATTAAGTTCATCTAATCAAATTATTTAATGAACTCCCACTCAGATTTGACATCCCTCTAGTCATCTAAGTGATACGATCCGAGTCGACTAGGCCGTGTCCGATCATCACGTGAGACGGACTAGTCATTGTCGGTGAACATTCTCATGTTGATCGTATCTTCCATCGACTCGTGTTCGACCTTTCGGTCTCCGTGTTCGAGGCCATGTCTGTACATGCTAGGCTCGTCAAGTTAACCCTAAGTGTTTTGCATGTGTAAAACTGTCTTACACCGTTGTATGTGAGCGTAAGGATCTATCACACCGATCATCACGTGGTGCTTGAAGCGATGAACTTTAGCAGTTGCACAGTTAGGGAGAACACTTCTTGATATTGTTGTAAGGATCATCTTATTTACTACCGTTGTTCTAAGTAAACAAGATGCATAAACATAATAAACATCACATGCAATTATATAGTAGTGACATGATATGGCCAATATCATAAAGCTCCATTGATCTCCATCTTGAGGGCTCCATGATCATCTTGTCACCGGCATGACACCATGATCTCCATCATCATGATCTCCATCATCGTGTCTTCATGAAGTTGTCACATAGCGACTACTTCTACTTCTATGGCTAGCGCGTTTAGCAATAAAGTAAAGTAATTTACATGGCGTTCTTCAATGACGCGCAGGTCATACAAAAATAAAGACAACTCCTATGGCTCCTGCGGTTGTCATACTCATCGACATGCAAGTCGTGATTCCTATTACAAGAACATGATCTCATACATCACAATATGTCATTCATCATTCATCACAACTTGGCCATATCACATCACATGACAATTGCTGCAAAAACAAGTTAGGCGTCCTCTAATTGTTGTTGCATCTTTTACGTGGCTGCAATTGGGTTCTAGCAAGAACGTTTTCTTACCTCGAATAACCTGGCGTGATTTTGTCAACTTCTATTTACCCTTCATAAGGACCCTTTTCATGAATCCGCTCCAACTAAAGTGGGAGAGACAGACACCCGCCAGCCACCTTATGCAACTAGTGCATGTTAGTCGGTGGAACCGGTCTCACGTAAGCGTACGTGTAAGGTTGGTCCGGGCCGCTTCATCCCACAATACCGTTGAAGCAAGATAAGACTAGTAGCGGCAAGAAAGTTGACAAGATCTACGCCCACAACAAAATTTTGTTCTACTCGTGCAATAGAGAACTACGCATAGACCTAGCTCATGATGCCACTGTTGGGGAACGTTGCAGAAAATTAAAAATTTTCCTACGGTTTCACCAAGATCCATCTATGAGTTCGTCTAAGGAACGAGTCAAGAGAGTGAGTTTGCATCTACATACCACTTGTAGATCAAGTGCGGAAGCGTTCAAGGGGATGGTGATGATGGAGTCGTATTCGCCGTGATTCGGATCACCGATGACCAAGTGCTGAGCGGACAGCACCTCCGTTTCAACACATATGCAGTGCATGCAGCGTCTCCCCTTCTTGATCCAGCAAGGGGAAGGAGAGGTTGAGAAGATGGCTCCAGCAGCAGCCTGACGGCGTGATGATGGTGGAGTGATTCTCGGCAGGGCTTCGCCAAGCACACAGCGGAGGAGGAGAGGTGTTGGGGAGGGAGGGCTGCGCCTTCAAGTGTGTTGCAGCCTCCCTCGCCCCTCTATTTATAGGGGAAGGGGCAGGGGCGGCCCTCTAGATGGGAATCTAGAGGCGGCTGACCAGAGGGGGGCTTGCCCCCAAGCAAGGCGCCCCTCTGGGTCCCCAACCCTAGGCGCATGGGCCCAAGGGTGGGGCGCCCAGCCCACCAGGGGCTGGCTCATTCGCCACGCAGCCCAAGTGCCCCCCCGGGAGGGGTGGCCCCTCCCGGTGGACCTCCGGAACCCTTCCGGTGGCCCCGGTACAATACCGGTATGCCCCCGAAACTTTTCGGTGTCCGTTTGTCAACTTCCCATATATAAATCTTTACCTCCGGACCTTTCCGGAACTCCTTGTGACGTCCGGGATCTCATCCGGGACTCTGAAAAACATTCGGTAATAACATACAAGTCTTCCTAATAACCCTAGCGTCACCGAACCTTAAGTGTGTAGACCCTACGGGTTCGGAGACATCTGAGACATGACCGAGGCGGCTCTCGGTCAATAACCAACAGCGGGATCTAGATACCCATGTTGGCTCCCACATGCTCCTCGATGATGTCATCGGATGAACCACGATGTCGAGATTCAAGCAACCCGTATACTATTCCCTTTGTCAATCGGTGCGTTACTTGCCGAGACTCGATCGTCGGTATCCCAATACCTCGTTCAGTCTCGTTCGGCAAGTCACTTTACTCATGCGTAATGCATGATCCATGACCAAACACTTGGTCACTTTGAGCTCATTATGATGATGCATTACCGAGTGGGCGGAGATACCTCTCCGTCATACGGGTGACAAATCCATCTCGATCCGTGTCAACTCAACAGACACTTTCGAGAGATACCTGTAGTGCACCTTTATGGTCACCCGATTCACGTTGTGACGTTTGGTACACCAAAGCACTCCTCGGTATCCAGGAGTTACGATCTCATGGTCTAAGGAAGAGATACTTGACATTGAAAAACTCTAGCAAAAGCGAACTACGATCTTGTGCTATGCTTAGGATTGGGTCTTGTCCATCACGTCATTCTCTAATGGCGTGATCCGTTATCAATGACATCGATGTCCATAGTCGGAAACCATGACTATCACATTGACCAACGAGCTAGTCAACTAGAGGCTTACTAGGGACATGTTATGGTCTATGTATTCACCGTGTATCACGATTTCCGGATAATACAGTTATAGCATGAATAAAAGACAATTATCACGAACAAGGAAATATTATAATAACCCTTTTATTATTGCCTCTAGGGCATATTTCCAACAAGCTCTCCCCCTCTAACCCCTCTCCCTGGCCCCGGCTGACCACCATGGTGCCGCCCCTCCCCGACCCATACACACACACACAAGCATGATGAACACACACACACATACGTATATATGTATGAATGCATGTATATATTAGTATATCGTATTTTGTATGTTTAATTAGTTTAGATTTTTTAGATTATTGTTTTTCACTAGTATATATGTATGAATGCATGTTAGATGGATATAATTAGTGTTTAATTAGTATGGAATTTTTTATATATAATGTTGTTTTCTGTTTTTTAATGGATGTATAGAAATTGTTTTTCTGTTTTTAGTGTTAGATGCTTAATTAGTATGAAATAGTATATAGATTTTTGAAATAGTAGAAATGTTAGAAATTTTAGTTATCAAAATCCAATCATTAAAAAAATATTATTTTTTGCGGGCATATAGCAGTATTTGTTCTCGGCGATGCCGGCCCGCATCGACCCGTCCATGACGACGTCCAGCAGCCCATGTCGGGGCCCAGGCTCCGCCGGCTAACTTTGGGAGGTGCTGCTGGAGAAGCGCGCCCTTGATGAGGAACCCGGCCCGGGTCCCGTCGTCGACCCTGATCTCGTTTGGTGGCGTTAGCGTGGGCCAGTTTCGGTCGGAGGGACCCGGCCCGCGCGGAGGTGAGTGCGTCGCCGTGTCGGGGAGGAGGGGCGAGCACGTCCATCGCTACATGGTTGCGTTAGAGGCGGCAGGTTCTCAATACTGGCAGTATCTTGAGGATCTCACTTCAGCTATGATCTGTGAGGTTCCTTCTCTTTGGGTGTCCACCGCCCAGCACGCGAGGAACATGAGTGTCCTAGATTCTTCTGTAGTATTGATCTTTAATTAGCTAGCGATGATGTACTATTCATTAATATATATTATTCGAGGCGATGTATTCGAGATTGTATCTATTATTCTAGGCGAAGTATTCGAGATTATATCTATTATTTGAGGCGATGTAATTTGAATACTAAATTGTTTTATATTTCTTTTGAATTAGTTAAATAAAAGCTATGGCGGACAATACCGACAGAGAGGAGAACAGACCATGTTCGATATGATACCGGGCGAGATGATAATCAGAATGAAGAAGATTATGGCGGCTCCAAATTTCTAAACAACACGGAGGGTGATATGATATTCGATCGTGACGACCGAATTGATGAAGTCATGAACTACGATTATGGCGATGACGAAGAACATGTTGATCCTGAAACAACAAAGACCGGCGAGGTATATATATTTATATAAGCAGGTTTCTGTGATCATCACATGTTTTAAATGACTTGAAGATATATTAACGAATCGATCTTTGTTCTTTCAGCCATCCGGATCGAGCAAATCTTCAGGCAAAAGGACGAAAGCGAGCCCGAACAAAAAGTTGAAGGAGGCGTAAAGTACAATATCGAGGCGAGGCAGACCTAATGGCGAACCATTAGCGCCTAAGAAGATTGCGGACAAGTTCATTACGTCGGTCACGGAGTTCTTGTGAAGGACCAACTCGATCTCCTTCAAGAATGGAAGAGCCAACAAAAGACAAAGGACAAAAGGCAAAGAGGGCGGCTGCTCCATGTCCAGATGTTACTTTTGTCGACAAGAATAAAAAGATCTGCTTTGGGATACTCTCATGGAACATTTCACCCTACGGATCATTTCACGAAGCAGATGTGCGAGAAAGTCAGGGCGCTGCTCTTAGGAAGATGGCGGTTGCATTCAAGAACCACAAGAATGCGTGAATGGGACAAGTATGTCAAGGGAGGAAGGAAGACTCCGAGTATTAGAGGAACACTAGAGAACCAACGTGCTCATTGGGGCGATTTACGTGAAATTCAAGGATTCAAAATTAGCTAAAGAGATTCGAGAATAAACAAGAAGAATGCGAAAAAATGATAAGTTCCATAAGCTGGGGCCAGGTGGCTATCGGTGGCAATGCCTAAGTGGGATAAGTCGAGAAGAGATGGAGGATGCAGGTGTCACTCCGGATACTAAGAGCTGGCCCCCAGTGCGGGACTTGGTTCTATCTTGGGGGGAGTTGGACCGAAGACAGGCAAAGTTTCGGCGAAGGCATGTCTGAGCGAACCCGACGATGCGATACTTGTTGCAATAGAAGAGCACGATCGGGGTGTTCCATCCCAACAGAGAGAATAGCGAGCTTCTGCGTGCCACAGGAAATCCTGAACACCGGGAAGAACACGAGGCAAAGGGCTATTCCGTGGTATGAGGGGTTTCAGGCTGGAACAACGACTCGAGAACCTGTTGGGGATATAACTACGAGTGTAAACCGCCACGAAGGGCAGGTTACCCTAAATCCATAATCGAGAGGCCTGAAGGAGGCCCAGCGCCCGAGGCGGATTAGGGTCCATTTATGTAAACCGCCTAGTCTTGTAACTTGTGCTGTAAGATAAGAGAGAAGAGCCCGGCGGACACTTGTATAGAGCGGATCGGGACTCATGAACCGACGAGCGTCAACCCGTGTATATAAGAGGGCGACCCGGCGGTTTAGAAACAGAACAATTGAGGCTTAAGCGAAGCTATTGCTCCTAGTCACGAAATCACATCAATCCATCACAAGCTGGGCGTAAGCTTTACCTTCATCGAAGGGCCAAACTTGTATAACTCCGTGTCTTTGTGTCCGCTTTAACCCCTCTAAGTTAACCCGTTCGATGGCCTGCGACTAAGTCCTTTCACGAGGACATCTGCCGTGACAATTCCGGACAGTTGGCGCCCACCGTGGGGCTATCGCACGATGGTTTGATGATCTTAGAGGGCAAGTTCGAGAAGGACTCGAAGGCTATCTTGTGGGCGGATGACTAAGAGTCGCAGCCAAGCTCTATCGGCGATCGGACTGGGGCCCGAGGCGGCTCGATCGTCTGGTACCGGGTCCCCTTTGGTGGCATACTGCGTATTCGCCGGCAAGATCGGCGAGCCGAGGGGCCTAGGCGGACATCTGCACCGACCTCGTCGAGAGCGGCTCGAGCGAAGAAGAGTCCTGCCCTGCTAAACCGGCTGTCAAAGCGTGCTTTAGTGGGAGTCGTCCACGGAGACTATGAGCGGATCAGCATCTGGCGGCGAAACCATTGTCTACTCTGGCGGCGAGTCGTCCGCGGAGAAACAGTCTTTGTACCAGCTGCAAGATGGCGGATCGAGGCTGTTCCGTGGTGAGAATATTCGGACCCTTTGATCTACCCAGCGGGTTGGAATTTTCATGGCGGTACTGGCGGCGCTTCACTCTTGACCATGGCGCCCATCGTCGCTGGTTCAGCAGCGGTGGTGGCAGCCGGGGAAGGAGGCCTGTCATACCAGCTCAAGTTTTATCAGATTTATTCGGCGCATTAGCTGCGCTCATGGCGAGCTAATCCGGCGGATCAGGACCTACTGGCGAAGATTGCAAAGGTGAAGAACATATCGCTAAAGCTAAAGCGGATCTGGCAGCAGCGGGCGTGAGGATGGCGGCGGAGCAGGCGCTTTGGATGCTGAGGCTTATAGGCTCATCTTTGGATCGAGTCGTCACATGAAGTCATGAAAAGGAAATCAGATCCGTTTACCCGGTTTTCGAGGAAGAGCTCTTTAATACCCTGGTGGCGAGGACCAGTAATCCGCGCGCGGTGGTGAACCGGCGGAAGCACAGGGGCGAAGCGGCGCCAGTTCAGCCCGTGTGATAGATCTGCCTCGCCATCATACGGCGCGCCCGGGTTGTCTGAGACACCTCCGGTCACTACTCAACCCGATGGATAATCTTGTTGCGGCTGCGGCACGGTTGGGCGATTCAATTGAAGGTGATTCACCGGCGGTAGAGACCGCGCCGGGTTAAGGAGCTCCTCGGGATGGCCACGGCTCAGCGAGGCGTATTCATCTGATCGGGATCGGATCCTCCACCCCCGCCCAAGGCGGAGCTATAGCCCGTGCGCCGGCGAACCGGCCATATCAAGCAATGCGCAGCCAGCGTCCGCCTCGAGGCAACAACCCGGCGGGTGGCGAAGGCGCTCAAGTGGTGGTGGACCGGGGCGAGAACGCGTAGGGAGGCCAAGTTAGCAGCACAACATGAGGATCATCAGATCGCGCCGGTTCGTCCGACCATCTTCCAACCGGGGGTCACGTCTGGCTCATTGGGGGTGCCGTGCCTCGTCCCCGCTTTCCGCAATGTGCGTTTGCGCAAGGACTTCAAAGGGCCACGCAAGGTGCCCAATTATACCGCCGATTTGGCTCCAGAAGCGTGGATAGAAAGCTATGATATGGCCATGGAGATGCTGGATGTGGATGAAGCTGCGTGTGCGAAGTATTTCACCATGATGTTGGAAGGTACGGCCCGTACTTGGTTGAAGAACTTGCCGCCCAACTCAGTTAGTTCATGGACCCAGTTGCGGACCTGGTTCATTCAAAATTTCAAAGACACTGTAAACAGCCCATATGCATGGTGGATTTGGCGGCTTGTGTCGAGGGCGAATCCACAACCCATTGGGTGCGCGGCGTTTGGAGGTTTTACATTCGTCGGACGGATCAACCACGATTCATGATCTTAACCCTAGAAGCCAACTGCTGTTGAACCATTGAAGTTGAAGCTGGAGTGCATGAAGCGTTTTGCAATGACATGGGCACTCTCATGGGCGTTTTGGTAAAGTATGCTGATTACGATAGTACCAAGGATCCCGAGTGCGAGGATGACGTAGGGAAGGGAAAGCAGAATAGCAACTCGAGAGGCCAGCATCATTCGGTGGCAATGGAAACAAGCGTAAAACAAGCGGTAACATGGGCCGTAGCCAACACCAGCAGCAGGAGACAAGGGTCAGCGGCGCAAGGGTAAACAATCAAACCGAGGCGGTGCGCCAAGGTCACAATCTGGATCGTTTGAATTACCTATTGAATCAACCTTGTCGAAGCATGGGACGAAGGAGCCCGACAAACCACCTCTGGAAGGATTGTTATATCATGCAGGAGTTCAAAAACTCTAATGCTTTCGGTATGATCAAGGGCCAGGCGGTTGAGGAGTCCGCCCGAATTCTGATGGAGAAATTCGGCCCGGGGTTGGTGGTAATCCAGGCGGGCAAGGCAATCAGAGCAATCAGAACAATCAGAACAATCAGAACCAAGGGGGTTACAATTAACAACAGTAGCAGTCGGGTTACCAAAGTAATCCAAAGCAGTTGAACCGTGGACAGTACCATGTCTTTACCACCATCTTGGACAAACGAGACCGGAAACTTCAGAAGCGGGCGGTCAGTGTTGTTGAACCGGCCGCACCGCATTACCTGCGCTGGTCAGAGCAGCCTATTGTATGGAGCAGAGGGGATCATCCTCCCCGGGTTTACAATCCGGGTCAGCTGGCCCTAGTGGTGGCGCCTCAGGTGGGAGGATACAAGTTTACCAAAGTGCTTATGGATGGAGGGAGCCGCATCAACATCCTGTACTACGAGACCTTCCGGCGTATGGGGTTGACGGATAAGCATCTCAAACCGTCCAGCACAGTGTTTCACGGTGTGGTGCACAGCAAGTCGGCGTGCCGGTCGGTAAGATAGCTCTGGAGGTAGCCTTTGGAGATGAACATGACTCGGATCCGGAAACATTGGCGTTTGAGGTGGTGAAAATCAAAGCCCTTACCACGCCCTGTTTGGGCGGCGGCTTATCTAAGTTTATGCACGGCCTTGTTATGTTTATTTGCAGCTGAAAATGCGGGTCACAAAGGGCGATAACGGTTCATGGGAGCCGCGGATTGCGTTGGAGTCACGAGGAAGGTGATCACGGCTTATCGAGTCGGTTTGTGCCACGAAGAGTTAAAGTATTATAAAGACAATGTTGATCCGGCGGATATGACCCGTTGAAGAAGCCAACTACTGAGCACGATCCGGAATTGAAGTTTAAGTCGGTGGCTGAGACTAAACTTGTTGATTTTGTGCCCGGCGATTCGTCCAAGCAGTTCACCATCGGTGCTAACTTGGATCCTAAATAGGAAAGCGCGCTCGCCGAGTTCATCCGTGAGAATCGGGACATTTTGCATGGAAACCTTGACATGCGGGTGTACCGAGGAACTTCGCTGAACACACTCTTAATGTTGATCCCAAATGCAGACCGGTAAAGCAGTTTCTTCGCGGTTTAACGAGGAAAAGCGCAAGGCCATTGGAGGAGGTTGCGGGCTCTTAGCGGCAGGGTTTATCGTTGAAGTTTTCCATCGAGTGGCTTGCTAATCCGGTGTTGGTCCTTAAGAAGAATGGCACTTGGCGCATGTGTGGATTACCTGAGATCTTAACAAAGGCTTGTCCGGCGATCCTTCGCCCTCCCGCATTGATCAGATTATTGGCCTTCTGGCGGGTTGTGGCGTTGAGCTTTTAGATGCATATTCCGGATATCATCAGATTAAGATGGCGGTTGAGACCAGGAGAAAGCGGCGTTTATCACCCTTTTGGAGCCTTACTGCTATGTATCTATGCCTTTTGGGCTCAAAGCGTAAGCAACTTATCAACGTTGCGTCTGAAATTGCTTGCATGAACAGATCGGCCGTAATGTGCATGCTTATGTGGATGATATTGTGGTTAAGTCAAGGAGGAAGAAACTTTGATTGAGGATCTAAAGGAAACTTTTGACAACTTGCGGGTGTACAAGATGATGCTCAACCCGGCTAAGTGTGTCTTGATGTTCCGCGAGCAAGTTATTGGGTTTCTTGTGTCCAGCAGAGGATTGAAGCTAATCCGGATAAAATTACAGCTATCACCTCCTTGGCTAAGCCAAAGTGCATCAATGATGTCCAGCGATTGGCGGGTCGGATTGCCGCGCTAAGCGGTTTATCAGCCACCTAGGAGAAAAGGCCATTCCTTTGTACGAGATCTTTGAAGAAGGCGGATCGGTTTATGCAGGTTCAGCCGCTGATGAAGCATTGGAGGACTTAAGCGGCGGTTAGCCAACCGCTTTGTTCTCGCCGCTCCCATTGACAAGGAGCCGCTTACATTATATGTTGCTGCTAATGCGGGGCTGTCGGCGTAGCCATTGTGGTGGAGCGGAAGGAGGCAAGGAAGGAGTATCCGGTTCAACGGCCGGTTTATTACATCAACGAGGTCCTCATTGAGTCTAAGCAAAGATATCCGCATTGGCGAAGCTGGTATATGGAGTTTTTATGGCAAGCGGAAGCTGAAGCAATATTTTCGAGGCACCCCATCACGGTGGTGATTCAGCTCCTTTAGGCGATATCATACGAGAACCGGAAGCGACTGGTCGGATTGCTAAGTGGGCTATAGAACTTGGGCATACGGTTTAAGAAGCGGATCATACCTATTGGACCATCCACTTTGATGGGTCCGAGCAATTGGAGGGCTCGGGGCTGGAGTCGTATTAACTTCCTTGGTGACAAGTTATTTACGTTCTCCGCTTAATGTTCCCTTGTACTAACAATGCAGCTGAGTATGAGCTTTGCTCCATGGTCTCCGGATGGCTAAGGAGATGAATCTCAGCGGGTTAAATGCTTTGGTGACTTTCGGACTTGGTGGCTCGGCAAGTATCGGTGCTTAGGATTCAAAGATCCACTCATGGCTGCGTGCCGTCGGGAGGTGGATGTTGTTGCAGGACACTTTAAAGGATATCAGGTGGACCATGTGGATCGTCGGAAGAAACAGCGGCGGATGCTCTAAGCCGGCTGGGCTCTCAGCGTAAACGGTCCGCAATGTATTCCTTGACGTCTTGCACAATCCGTCGGTTAAGCTTCTGATGAAGTAGATTTGGCTATTCCTGATCCGGAGGCTCGGTTGGTGGCAACCTTGCATGTCATTCGGATTGGATGCTCCCTTATCTGGCATACATGAACCGGGGCGAGTTACGGAAGATGAGACGTTGGCCCGGCAGATAATTCGGCGGTCTAAGTCTATGACCATATATAATGGCGAGTTGCATCATTGCAGCGTGTCAGGGGCGTTTCAGCGTTGTGTGTCCCCTGAGGAAGGCCGTGAGATATTGCGTGAGATCCATGAAGGGGCTGTGGTCACCGCGCGGTTCAAAATCCTTGGTGGCCAAAGCGTTCCGCCATGGTTTTATTGGTTATTGCCCATGCTGATCGCGGAGGAACTGGTCGAGGCGATGTGATGGTTGCGAAGTTTTCTAGGCGTGCTCACATACGGCTCAGGAATTGAGGATGATTCCAATTACTTGGCCGTTTGCAACTTGGGGGCTGGACATGGTGGGGCCTTTTAAAAGGTCAAGGACAAGAAAACACACTTGCTGGTCGCGAGTTGACAAGTTTACAAAGTGGGTCGAGCGAGCTTGTTAGCAAGTGTGATCATGCGACCACGGCGGTTCAGTTCATAAAAAGGTGATCTTCGGTTTGGGTTTCCACACGGTATCATCACGGACAATGGCACCAATTTGTCCAAGGGAGCCATGAAGGAGTTTTGTGAATGAGAGCACATCCGGCAGCGTTTCTTGATGGCCCACCCGCAGTCAATGGTCAAGCGAGCGAGCTAATCGGGAGATCTTGAGAGGTATCAAACCCGGCTTATGGTCCCTTTGGAAGGGCGCGGGTTGTTGGGTAGAAAGAGCTACCATCACGTGATATGGAGTATCAATACTACCCTAATAGATCCACTTTGGATACACACCGTTTTTATGGTCTATGGGCGGGCGGTCCTTCCTTGCGATATCCGTCATGACTAGCCCAGCGTGCCAGCCTATGTTGAGGCCGATAGCGAGGCAGCCGGCAGGGGCGCTTTGGATCGGCTGGATGAAGAGCGAGATATGGCGGCTGCTCGTTCAGCAATTTACCAACAGGATCTTCGTCGGTATCACAGTCGGCGGGTTAGAACAAGAACCTTTCAGGAAGGAGACTTGATGCTCCGGCTCATTCAAGACCGACAGATATGCACAAGCTATCCCCACCTTGGGAAGGGCCCTTTGTGCTCAGCAGAATTTACTGTGGGTCATACTATCGATTGATATTCGAGGCGAAAAGACTCACGCCGCGTCGGAAGAGAGACCAACAGGCCGTGGAACATAGCTCATCTTCGGCCTTATTATACCTGAGCCATCGGCTCCACTTATGTACATATTAAGACAATGTATATATTATGAATAAAAGCAATAAACCGGAGCCTCGGCTAAAGCGGGGTATCCGTTTTGTAAAAAGTCGGTTTGGGTACATGGAGTTGTTGTGTAAAGCAGCCTCGGTTTAGCCCTTGATCTTGCTTCTCGAGAAGTTTTATGTCACTTGGGGGCTTGGTGGTGTCGAACCAATGCAACACCTTTTGATGGTAAAAGCCACCAGATCACTTAGGGGCATGGTCACATCTGAACCGATCCGCCTCTTGGTCGGCCTAAGGCCATAGAATCACTTGGGGCTTGGTGAACCGAACCATTGCCATGCCACTTGATCGGCATAATGCCACGGTTTGAGATGGGGGCTGGCTGACTTGAACCATCGCTACACCTTATGGGGAGCTTGGTCTGTCCGACCATGGTAACACCATCGATCGAGGCTCGATAAAGCCTTCTTCTTGCAAGCGGTTTTATAATTGCCTTTGCTTTCATATTGATTTCATAACTGTTATTTGATTTTATTGGCCTTTTTAAACCGATGACCTCTTTAAACCGGTTCAATCATCAATTAATGGAGCTTGGTCTATTTTAATCCGGAGATATTTGTTTGGTTTGATTTTTCTGTTAACATCCCATTATGGATGTGAGGGGGCTTGTCATGACCAACACGGTTTACAGTGGCGGCATTATAAACATAGGAGTTGTTTTCTCCTTTGGCGGTAATGGTTTATACACCCTCCGCCTCAAGATTGGCTAAGCCAATTGCATGCCCGGCGCTGGCGGTATTTGTTTTGTATCACAAAGGTTTGAGCATATACATCAATATTTTCTTATATAAATATATCGGCATCACAAGCCAGGCTGGCGACACAAGCCGCCGTGGCGGTTTAAATTTGTGATTGCAGGCAAAATGCATTGAAGGTTTCAAACCAAAGTATCAGCACCTCCGTCACGAAGGTTCTGGCCGAGAGCATAAAAGCATGTTCAAAAACAAAGTGCTGGCTATTCTATTACAAAGGCCTTCCAAGGCACGGTGTTTCGCATGGCGTTATGACTAGCGATTTGATGCATCACCCGGCTTGCGGATTAAGCTTCTTCGCCGGGTTGGCGTGAGGAAGAGGCGCTGGCGTCGGTTCAACTTCTTCCTCTTCATCACCCAAAGCCGGAAGTCATTGGTAGACCAGTCAATCCGGGTTAAGGCACGAAGACAGCCTCTTCACTTATAAGCTCAGCGGATCAACGTCGAGGGCATAAGTGTGCTTACGGATTGGAGGAACAAGGCTCGCACTTCGGAATGACAAACTCCACCCACTTGTTGTTTGCATCATAAAAGCGGTGAACCGCCCGGGTTAACCGCTGCCGATTGACTTCGCCCGTGACGCATCTCCTTTGTTATTCGTTTGAGGTGTCATTATCAAAGGCTTCACCGTTCTCTTGGCGCTGGGGAAACCCTTGGCTATGTCGGCTGATCAAGATCCGCTATCCACGCCTTGGCGCGAGTTAAACGATGAAGTACCAGCCGGGCCGTGGATCGTTTCAACTCTTCAAGCTGCCCGGAACCATGGACAGCGGTCCGATGTATCTTTGATTAGGGGCGGAGCTGTGTTGTCGTATGATGTGGCACATATGACTCGTTGGGCGCCGGTATACAGCTGCTCAATCAGCGTGTAAGCGGCCTTGAGCTTCTTCCGCACATCGAGCCGGATGAGCAATCGCTTGCTGCACGGTTTGAGACAGCTCAGGTTAAACGGCGGAAATATCAAAACAGAGATAATCGGTGCAAGTTTTCTTACCAAAGATGGCAGAGGTCATGGCATGCACTTGGCGCTTTAGTCGGTAAGCTCTTGATCACGGTTTAAGAGCTGCTTCACATCTTCGCCCGTTTTTCAAACCGGCCTTCTCGGTGTCCCGAGTTGGCCCGTTCGGTTTATACCACTCCTTCAGCTGTTCCATAGTGGCCAAGGCAGTTTTCAATTCGTCCTTGGCCTTGGTGGTTTACCTTGTTGAGTTTCAGATTGGCTCGAAGGTCCTTGAGTTGCCGGTTTCTTGGTATATCTCATTACGATAACAAAGGAGCACGTTAGTTGTTTCATTATAAAGTCCCAAGCTCAATACAAAGCACTTGGGGGCTAATGGCTAGTTGATCTCGGTTTGCTATGGGGATACAGAAATTAAGTCGGTTTAACTATGCTAAGTTGAACCGACCCTTAGAACTACAATACTGCAGTTTAAGGCGTATGTTTTCTATGCAAAGTTAAGTGCGGTTTAGCTATGCAGTTAAACCGACCCTTAGGGGCTACTATACAGCAAAAGTACAAGAAAGGCATAACTCCTTACCTCATAGCGGTCCTTCATGCGATTTACAGACCGGCTTCAAAGTCACGGCTTGTGTAGAGCCGGTTGAAAAGCCGGAGTGAAGTTCTTGGGCGAGAGAGGTTGTCATAAGTGACAGATCAGTTTTCCCCTTATCTTTGCTCATAGTAGTAGAATCTTCCTTGGCGCTGTGTTTTGCTAAAGCGACGGTTGGCTAGGAGTGGTGTAGCGATTACTGTCACAATAACATCATCATTTTTGGCTGGGCTGGCGGACCGGCGGTCTTCTTTGGGCTTGGTGTCTTCGTACTTTGGCTCGGCGGTTCAACAATTCGACCCGCTCTGCGGCAGACTCGGTGGAGCAGGATCGAGGTTTCCACTGGACCTCCGGTTCAGTTTACGGCGGATCAGCGTTGTCGTCTTTGTACAACTCACGAGCTATTTTGGCGACTTCAGGATTTTCGTGGGTTTGCTCTGGGGTCTTTTTCGGATCAACATCCACAGTAGGATCAAGGGTTTTCGCTTTCTTACTCAAGCGAGCCTTGGTGCTGTAATATTCGAATTAGATTAAGATAAATCGACCAAGGCAATTGTAAACCGAATTGGCGGGACAGCGATATGGTGCTTACCTGCGGCAACTTTAAGCGGAGGCGATTGCGTGGTTGATGAACCGCCGAAAGAGTTGGAAGAGGCCTGATAATTGGTCGAGATGGATTGAGAGGACATCGGAAGAAACCTTTTAAGGGATAACGCTTTTGGAGAACAAATCACCTCACGGGCGGCGCTTCCGGGTTGGTGTATCTGGTAAACCGGATGAGGTAATCTGTTGACCACTGTGTCGGGTCGTCTGGCGCTCTTGACCTCTGTGTCTTCAAGGAAAGGTTTGGATTCAAATAAGCATAGGAATGAGATTTTTCACTTTCGGACGGTAGCGACGAATTCTTTTAACCGGCACGAGTCGGATTCGGAAGAAAGAAAGATTACCTCAACAGAATTCGGCATGGTAGCTTCACATCATCACAGGAGTTAAAATTGTCGATAAAAGGAATACAAAGGGACAAATTACAAGCAAGAAGAAACACAAAGAGGAGAGCCAGTTCTGGCGACTCCTAAATAAGATATCAAGTTTTACCTCAACCGATTCTTCGTCCTCGGCGGATCGAGAAGACTCGGATTTTCCTCTTGCCAGCCTTCTTGGTGGCCTTGGACTTTACCGGAGCCGGGCGGTTTGAATGCACGCTTCGGAAGGAGCTGTTAGCCTGAAGTAACAAGAATTAATATATATCAACAAGGCATTAATGTCGGAAAAGCGTGAGTAGAGCCTACATGGCGGTTTGTTGGCAACACGAAGAGCCAACCGGTTTGGCTCTGAGCGAAGATCGGTTCATCCAGCATCCGCTTCTTGTCTCGTGGCTTCAAGCTCTGTTATTGGTAGCTCGTGGCGTCTTTGAGGGTCTTAGAGCTGCCGGTGTATTCGTGCATCAATCCGGGCGGCTTAGTGGCAAACGCCCCAAGAAACCCAACACCGCACAAGGTCCACACCGGTTAAGCCATTGGCCATTAGAGCCGGAGCTTGATAATTTGAGTATAAAGTTCTTCCGTTCAGGCGGTCAAGCGTAAAAACAGCGGATGATGGTTGCTAAGCGGTGAGGACGGTAACCCGGTAAAGGATTCTCGTTGTCGAGGAGCAGTGTTACGGCGGTGGAACCAGGTTTGGTTCCAATCTTTTGGATGGCTGTGGTGTTTGGCGTGAGGAAAGTCCACTTCCTTCCTTTTCGGATTGAAACGCCGCCCAGCTACGTGTTGGGACCATCGAGAAAATTCTGTCTGGCGGTTCAAGTGAAAAAATCCCGAACAGCTCCACAGATGGTTCTTCTTGAAGATAGACTTCGAAAACTTGGAAATTGCATATGTTTGACACGAGTTCGGGCCAATATCCT
Source organism: Aegilops longissima (assembly GCA_021605205.1). NCBI lineage: Eukaryota > Viridiplantae > Streptophyta > Magnoliopsida > Poales > Poaceae > Aegilops > Aegilops longissima. The sequence continues at coordinate 12,257,309 of CM038677.1, forward strand.
ATGGATGGAGTTGAAAACTTCGCAAGGACATCCGGAAGAATTTTGATCCGGCGGGCAGAATCCCGGTCTAAGTGCTGCATAAACACAATTACTTCGCCTCCTTGCGGATTGGGAGGGCATTGGCATCCGGAACCCGCCGATGGAGGACATTTTAGAAGCTAAAGCGCCCGGTGGTGACATATCCGTTGAGTTGCGTCTCGGTAACCTTAGACCGGACCCAATTGCAAGCTGAAATTGAGGGCCATTCGGAAGACTAAACTGCGAAAGAAAAGGAAAAGCGGTTCACCGTTAAAGCAGTTCGAGCACATTATACAATGTTAAACGGCGATTGGCAGCCAGTTTCAAATTCGGTTTAGCGAGGACTAATGGAGTAGCGGATTAGCTATCAAAAGTCAAACCGCCAAAGAAGAGAACTGGAAAATCTACTAAGTGTGGACGAAACAGATTTCACATGCGAATGGAAGTAATTTAGATCTACGAAGGTTCGGTGAGAAATTTCTGCGACCTATGCAAGCCTCATAGAGGGCAGGAAGGTTAAATGCGTTCTAAACAAGAGGATCGAACAAAATGAAAGATGCACAAAGAGTTAAAGCGGCGGCGGAGCGATGCTGCAGAGATGTATGCTACGGTTGAATCATACGGCCATGGCGGGGCAGGTATGGGGACACTCGATCAACACCTATGAACTACAAGATGAACAGGGACCTTGAGATGCGGATCTAGGGCTCGAAGAGGAGCCTTACGATCGCCGAGCGCGTGAGGCGCTAAAACTTCTGGTCCAGTCAGGTTGATCTGACTGCTGGCCTGTGTGGCAATGATCGAAGGTCGGTGGCGGCGAGAGCTTCGAGAGCGGAGGCGTCGCGAGGAAGAAGAAGCGCGGAAGAAGAAGAAAAGGTCGGCGGTCTACTTATAAAAAGCAGGACAATTAACGGCGAGAATCGAGAGTCAAAAGCGGCCAGACGGCGCGGCGGATCGCCTCGATTTCAGGATAGTATTAAATGAAGGAATCTTCTTTTTGGATTTCTTTGTTAAAGATAGCGTCAAGGCACCCTGTTGCGGTGGTTGGAAGATAGCGTCATGGCGGTTCAAGCAGATGGTGGTTTCTGAAATCTGAAGGAGAATCAGAGTTTCTGAAGGTGTTGAAGATTAACATGAACGGTTCAAGTCAATCTGGGGCCTAATGTTGGGGATATAACTCACGAGTGTAAACCGCCATACTGAAGGGCAGGTTACCCTAAATCCATGATCGAGGCCTGAAGGAGGCCCGAGCCCGAAGCGGATTAGGGTCCATTTATGTAAACCGCCTTAGTCTTGTAACTTGTCTTTGTAAGATAAGAGAGAAGAGACCGAGCGGACACTTGTATGAGCGGATCGGGACTCTGTGAACCGGCGAGCGTCAACCCGTGTATATAAGGGGCGACCGGCGGTTTAAGACAGACAATTGAGGCTTAGGCGAAGCTATTGCTCCCTAATCGCCGAAATCACATCAATCCCATCACAACTAGGCGTAGGCTTTACCTTCATCGAAGGGGCGAACTAGTATAACTCCGTGTCTTTGTGTCCGCTTTAACCCTCTAAGTTAACCCGTTCGATGGCCTGCGACTAAGTCCTTTCACGAGGACATCTGCGTGACAATTCCACGACCAGAACCCGTGTGAGAAAGAAGATTGCGGAGGAGAAGAAGAGGAAGATGGAGGAGGAGCAGAGAGCGGGACTATGAACGCCTTCAAGGCCTAGAAGCAAGTCAAGCGGAATTGGCGGTCAAATTCCAGCGGCAGCGAGGCAGATCGACTCACTTAGCCAGCAAAGGGGTCTCGGCAGCTGCAGCAGCTAGCGGATGATCCAGCATTGGATAGCACCGCCCCATCCATGCAGAGAAGCAGCGTGGGTTCCGCCCGGACGACGCAATGCTGGGTAGATACCCGTGGATGACATCACGGAGAACACTAGCTGCGAGCTACCGTCAAAATGAAGAACATATCCATGAAGGTGGCGGACGGCGTTGCTTTTCCAGTTACCCCAAAGAAACCAACCATTGCATCCCGATTCGAGAGGGCTATGCTCGTGTCATGGTTGGCGAGTGGTGCAGCCATATTCGGGGCTAGAGCTTGACATTCACGGAGGTGAGGGCGGCGCTTTCTCGGAGGCGCCAACCATCGTATCATCCTATGGAAAAAGATTGCATCATCTTTGAAGGCCACCGACACGCGTCATCCGACTCCTTGTCGAAGTCCGCCACCGAGTCAGCAGTCTCCGCTCCTGCAAGTCCACCAAGTCCGGCAAAGTGTCGAGCCACTCCTCCTCCAAGTCCGGCAAAGTGTCGGCCACTCCTCCTCCTCCAAGTCCGCCACAGCGTCGACGTCCTCCTCCTCCAAGTCGGCACAACCTCAGGCCCTCCTCCTCCAAGTCCGGCACATCTTGAGCGGCCACCCTCCTCGTCCAACTCAGCCCCGTCATTGGCGTCTCCGCCGCCTCAACAATCGCGAAAGAGACACCCGTAGCTATGGTGCATAGCAGTGCAGTCGAGTAGTACAGGAAATGCAATGCGGAGGCAAGCGATATAAATATGGTCCAAGCCTCACGCCTCTTCATGAGAGGTCTTATGACAGGTCGAGGAGGAAATCGCAGCCATATCGAAGTCCGAGGTGGAAGCCCATTTTGCACGAAACCGCCACCGCCGCCAAGGGAGAAAGTGCACGAGAAGCGATTGACCACTTCATTCGTATGGCTCAACCACCAGCTCCCAAGCCTGTTGACACAGACTATGAGTGCCACATCAGGAAGTTAAATCGAGCACGTCTACGTGGGGAGGCGAGCTCGGGATCGCACAAACAAGAAGCAGCTGTCAAAAATGCGGAAAACCATTTCCCAAGCTGGGAGAACAGGCGGCGCAATCGATCCCCTTGCTTGTTGTGCCAACAACACGTGACGATCTGTGCGCCCAATATTATTGTGGGCAAACAGTTTACGTTCTGAGGTGGGTAATGTGGTAATAACGGAGGACCATATAATGCAGGCTGAAGTTCTCAAAATCACTGTTGGACAACTCCTCGAGATCGAGCCCATGCACGTGCTTAGAGAGGATGAAATAAAGCGGAAATATGTCGGGGCCAACCTTTGGTCCATCCGGACAAGGTCAAGAACCTCCCAGCGAGAATGTATGAATTGCATCAATGGTACATGAACATTACCAAGATTTCCGATCGATTGTCCCTCATGGTGAATGTCAAGGAGGAGCATTACTTCCATGAGAAAGCTGTGTCCGTTGAGTATTGAACTGTTTCAGTTATACAATCAAGGCGCTTTCGACAAATCTATAAATCGGTTGCTATTGTCTGTAAGTGATTTCTTTCTATAATTTAAGTCTCAAGCTAGCTGTAGTGATCCTTTTGATCAATCATTACCTGTAATTATCCTTACTATATTCTTTTACGTGGTATTATATGCAGGATGAAGATATATGAAATGAGAAAAGGTGGGCGCTTTGGCATTGGGTTCATTGACCCAAACACCGTTAATGAATACACATGGAAAATAAATCCACGTCATCAAAAGGACGTGAGGACAACATGCTAGAGTTCTTGAAGCGCCTCAAATACAATGAAGATATACTACTTCCTTACAACTTCCGTGAGTCACACTGTCTTGTACTACAAATTCTCTGTTTTTGCCTACTAGCTAGCTACATGTTTTTGCTTACATATGCCCGCTTAATTAAGACATGCAAGCGTGTGTGCATGCAGATATCACTGGGTCTTGTGTATCATTAAAGTTGGCCTTGAACAGTTGAAATCTGGACTCACTACTCACGAAAAAACTGACTATAACATCTTGTTTGGGATAGTCAGCAGGTAATTTCAATCATTATTAACTATATATCTCGGCCTATTTAGTTCGTCATTTTCATGATATGAACTATTTAATAACCCATTTATTCATTTTCTTTGTCGGTTGGACAGGGCTTGGGCAAGGTTCATCAGCGTCACGGAGGCGAATGGAAACAAAAGCTTAAATGGTTTCGACCCAAGGTAAGTAATTAAGTAGTACTAGCTAGCTAGCTAGCTGCCATCTCTTTAATTATCATGCTTGATTAATTATTATCTGATCAAATTCCATTCTCGTAAAGGCCACGAAGCGGTGAGGGGACTGATCTGTGTGCATTCTGCGTTTGCGAGAACATTACGCATGATGGCGTCCAAAAGGAGCAGATCTCAAAGACAGAATGGATGCGCTTGTCAAAACACTATTCACAATTTTACACCATTATCGATATCTAGTCACACAACTAATACACATGCATATTGATCTCCTTCTTAACAGTTCACGAGGTGCGGGAGAAGCTCCTAGAAGCGGGCGCGTAGAAGCACTTCAAGAGGAAATAGCGAGATTTTTGCTCGACCAGGTCATAAATCGAAGGAGAATACTATTACCGCTATCGCCCCATCGTGCTCGAAGGCACCAATTAGGCTAATGCCACTGGCTCGAAGGCAACATGCATATGTAGGACAAATTGTATATAGCTATACATGTGTGTATGTGTGAATTAATTAATATGATGGTTTGTGAGACATTGATGATATATATATATATATATATGCATGATTGGTTCTACTCGAAATTATATATATATATATATATATATATATATATATATATATATATATATATATATATATATATATATATATATATATATATACAATGTGTAGTATCGTAAAATACCAGCAAGCGAAAAAGAATTAAATTGATAACACAAATTTAATTGAAAAATAAAAATAAAACAAAAACCCACAAACATTTAGTACCGATTGGTGTTACCAACCGGTACTAAAAACTCCGACCCCGGAGCTGGCTCGTGCCACGTGGTTGGCCTTTAGCACGATTCGTGCTGAACCGGTACTAAAGGGCGAGAGAACTTTAGTGACCACACTTTAGTGTCGGTTGGGGAATCGGCACTAAAGGGCCTTACGAACCGGTGCTATTGCCCGGTTCTGCACTAGTGTATCTTTGGTATATTTAGTATCTTCAGCCACAATACGACCTGCAGGAAGACCACAGGTGGAGTGTGCTTGGACGGCAACTTGGCATGAGCTGCATACCCTTCTAGGCGGCCAGGCAGAGATTCTTTGCCTCGGCAACCGCCTTGACCTAGAGCCATGCCAGGTCGTCGTTGCGAGGATGGGCGCCAACAACGACATCGATCTCTGTGATACCGAGCGAAGTTGGTTTTGAGGCGGGACCATGGCGGGGTGGCGTGAGGCCATGGTGGGGAGAGGACATGGGCACGAGGCTGTGGAGGCTGACAGGAGAGGAGGTCCATGAGCAACGCCGTGGTGGGGACGGCGGCTTGTGTGATCGGCTGCTATGTATTGAGGGCTACCTGTCCGGTGAGGTACTGTACATATAGGAGTGGCTACCTGTGCGTTGAGAGCAGTCCTAAATCGCCTAACAAGTGATCTAGGCGTACCACATGGCACATGTGGCCAACTATCCATGGCACATGCGACCAACTATCCAAGTTAAGTTGATGATGAGTATTTGATGAAAGTGATCTAGACATAAGCCCGTGTACATAAGATCTAGATATATGGAAATCTCACAAATTCGAAGGGACCATCTAGGGTACTTCTCAATTTTGGTATTGGTGGTGCCATTGTTATTCGAGATTATTTTGATGTTAATTTTTTGTCTTTTGAATTTAAAATACTTGAATCATGATCTGGGTGCTTCTTCTTGATCTGGTCGGTGAGTGAGGATGTAAGAAACAGGGACATAGATGCACATTGGGGTTAGAATTTAGGGAGATAGAAACCATCTAAAGTCTCTCTGCCCTAAAATAAATCTGAACCCTTATAACGAAACTTGATGCCCGTGCAGATGAACCAGAATATTTAATTAACTTATAACTATGCATATGGTGATGGAGCAGCTATTTGGGCTGATCTCCTGCTGTTCTAGCAAAGTTTGGTTTAGTATTTTGTTTTTCTCTATGAAAGATCAAGTAATCTGGTATCGAGCTCCTTCTTTTACGATGTCCAATTTTGAGTTTGCAATGATTGTTCATGCCTAATTGGCAATATATATTCACAACAAATTATTTTTGTTGTCAGACGAAGGGCATGACGGATGGCACCAGCGGAAAGGTGAGCGCCGGTGGAGATAAGCGAGAAAAGGAGTAGCGCGAGGCGGTAGGCAGCCTTGAAGAGGATGAGTGGGCCCGCTGCTGGGGGATGCTCCTAGGGATTTTTGAATCAACGAGAGCAGTGTCGGCCCAGGTATCTTCTTCCATCTCTGGATCCTAAACTATATATCTCTCTAATCTGCATTGACACGCAGTAGTGCCGGATACAAGTGTGTGGCTGCTCCAGTGCGATGAAGTTAACAACTATTTATCCTTATTCCTCTTATTCATTGTGTATTTCCCCGTTTTATACATGTAACAATGATGAATGATGATGAACTTAGACTTGGTGTAAGGAGAGTCATTCTGTTTCCTTGAACAAAACAGCCTTCTATCCTTATATTTATCCTAAAAGCTTTCAGACGATACTCACACCATATGATTCGTTGAAGCATAGAAGTATTTTTTTCACATCTGTTACAATCCAATATTTGTTAGTTAATCATATTCTTTATATTCGCAAGTAGTATAAAGTTGCCCCAAAATTGGTAATATGATTTTGGATTATACATTATATGCCGGCAAGGAGATTAATGCTGCCCAATAAACTAGCAGTATGAAATAACCCTGCATATATTTGTTGATTTTTAATTTGAGCCTTTCAATCCAACTAAAAAATTTATTTGTACAATATTTACTGACTTTTACCTCTTGTTTTGCAGGCTATCTAGAATGATTGCATGTATTAATGAAGTAGTCCACGTTAGGTGGATTGGCTCAAAATGGAGAAGCATGATTGTATTAAGCATTTAAGCTCTAAGCAATTTAGAATGTCAATGTCTTGGGGCTCCCTTGCAATATTTCAGAGAACTATATTTTTCGGACATTTTATATTGCCTCACGATGTTTGGGGGATCTGATTAGGTATTGTTTCTCTATATATCTATCCATCTCTCTGTTTTAGTTGCTAATAGAATAATGAACAATTGATAGGACTAATCTTATAGACTTGTTTTCTCCTCAATCCGACTGTGTATTTTCCAAGTTTTGTGCTAAAACGGAAAAAACATATGTTTTAAACTTGCGACAACATATTCTCTGTGCAAATTTTAGCCTTGTTGTTCACAATTGATGCTGCCTGTGATTCACACTTATATTTGAGCGTAAAGTCTGAGTGTATACCGAATTAGGCTTTCCCTTCGGTCAGTTTATGTCAGAGTTCACACTACAACACACATTTCCTTTTGAGTCTTATGTGAGTTACTTTTGAACTGATACACCAAATCAGGCGTTACACCGCTCAAACAAACTAGAAGAAAATCATCAATGGATTTATCACAATATTATAAAAATACAAATAAATGTATACACCATTTTTTAACAATAAATGTTATCAAAGATTGATGTATTTACCTCTCCCAAGATAGTAACATGTTCTAGAAGATGTGTTTTGTTGTAGTAGTACCTAAATGGTGAATTGCATGTTCTAGAATATAGGCTTTTGCATATTGCAATCAAGTTCTTTTTTTATGGAATTGAGTTTCTGGTTGTAACTTGTTCGAACATTTGTTTAAAGGGAACAAAATACTCCATGTGTTTGTCTTCAATTAATGGATAATAACAATACACTTGCTTTTGTGAGATGATATCTTAAGCATAAATAATAAAGGCATTCAAGTGTTATTATCATTTGTAATGCAGAGCGCAATAAAGAGTTCAATGTTTTTGTAGCCCCTTCTTTATTTTGTGAATCAGATATGATAAGTCCTTCTATTATACGGTCGATTTTTTTATCGAAATACATTGCAAGTGAAGGGATTTTAAATCATTTTTTGTGTTATTGGCTATCTTTTCTGTCCATATTAAATTCGATATGCAACCAGTACAAATTTTACAAAGCCGTGGTAGCATCACGGGCTGTCTACTAGTATGATTTAGGTTACGGGAAGAGGCAGGGTTGTGAGGGAGAAAGAGAAGCCATGGCTTTGTCATGGCGGCGATGTGTGGGGAATATGATCGAGGATATGAGACATGTTAGGCCGGGAGATTAGGGTAATGGAACCAAGGGATGACTCCGCATCTAATCTTGGTGATCCAATGGTTTAGAAGTTTATATTAATTAGAAGAGGTAATTACTTAGAAGAGGTAATTACATAACTGGTGCTTGAACTTGCCACGAATGTGCACTTTAGTGCCTGAACTTGCAAAGTACATTGAACTGGTTCCACAAATTGGCATGGACATGCATATAAGGTTCAAATCTTGTTTTTATCGTCCATGGCGCTCACGAGGCACGCCATGATGTAAGAGACAAGGCATGTGTCCTATTTTTTCGGAAAACCCTCTAGAATATTTTTTCCTACAAAAGGCCCTCGAGAGAGAAACTGATAAATTAAAAAATCTATTAATTTATTAATAATTAAAACTGGTCCAGGGTTTGAACCACACGCAGGTGTGCATGGCTATGTCGACCCATTCAAATTTAGTGTCAAGAATGGATTCATACACTTTATAAACATACAATTGAACAACATAAATTAAAAAATTATTCCAGCAATACAGTGTCATTGCTTTGAACACCTGGCGAGGGGCTATATAAGCGGCCTTTACCACTCAATGGCGACATCGAATGGTAAAATGATAAATTTAAGTTTATAACATAACGAGCCCGTGTGGCTAAAATCACTAGTAGAAAAGCAGGGCTTTCGTCCGAGGCTGTTTAGCCCATTAGTCGGTTCAATCGAGCGGGACCAATGGAAACTATTGCCCGGTTAAATGAGCCCAGGGGCGGCCGAACCACGTGGGCCATTGGTCCCGGTTCGTCCGGACCTTTGGTCCCGGTTTGAGGACGAACAGGACCAATGGTCTGGCTCTGGCCCACCACCATTGGTCCCGGTTAGTGGCATGAACGGGACCAAAAACTTCCTTTAGTCGGTTCATGCCACGACCGGGTCTAATGGTGCTGCCTATATATAGCCCCTCGCGCAAGGCGAGCACACTGCTCTGTTTTTTTTGGCCGAGGGAGAGGGCTTGGTGGTGCTCTAGCTCACCTCCTATGCACACAAGGTGTTCGATGGAATGCCGAGCCACACTACTTAGGTTTCTCCTCCCAAGCTCGACCAAGCTCCATTTTCCTCAATATTTATCTAGGTTTAGCGGTAGGTCACGCCCGTCCCGTCTTCATCGCCATCGATCACCGCGCCGATCTCGCCGCCCGGCACCACCGTGGTGAGCCTCTTGTTCTTATCTTCTTTCTGAAAGGAAAAATATTATTACTTGTTTGTTTAGATAGATACTTGTATTATTTTCTTACTTTTATTATTGCATCTTATATAGTGCGATGGTTTTGGTATCCGCCCCCGTCGGCCCTCGTCATGTCTATGATTCGGATGTGGTATATATTATCTTTTCATAACTATTGGTTCATTTATTGTTTATGAAAATTATGCCGACCAATGTGACATAGATTTTATTTATCTAGGAGGTTGTTGAACCAGAAATTCCAACCGACCCTATTGTCGAGAGGTTAAATTTAGTTGAAGAAGAAAACAATTTCTTGAAGGAAAAAATAAAAAAACTTGAGGAGGAGAAGATGATATTGGAGTTGCATGTTGCAGATGTAAATCGATGATCACAAGATCAAGATGGATGCAATGCGCTTGAAGATGAGAAAGATTAGAAAATATGCCATCCATACCGAGGCTTGGTATCATTATGCCGTTGGATCAGTTGTTACCTTGGTTGCGATTATGATCGTATTTGTTTTCGCATTGAAATGTTTTACATAGTTTCAATGTATGGTTTAATTAATTTAGATGCTCTGCGAGCTTTATATTGTTAGATGAGAACTATGTATGTACTTTGGTTTTATGTGATGATGAACTTCTATTAATTTGGTCATTAATTATCTATTCATGATGTTCTGTAATGATTTTGACACATAGTTATATATAATGCCTTGAGATGAACCGGCAATGGATGTACGGTGACACACACCTCCGAGTACATTAAGGCGTGCATGATTTTCTCGAAGTGGCTGAGGCAAACAAGCAGAATGGTTTTATGTGTTGTCCATGCCCTATATGTAGAATCTGAAGTCTTACTCTGACGGAAAATCCTTCACACCCACCTTTACAAGGGTTTCATGCCACACTATAATGTTTGGGCGAGGCACGGAGAAATAGGGGTTATGATGGAAGGCGGCGAGGAAGAAGATACGAAGACAACTATGTGCCCCCTGAATACGGTGATGCTACTGAACATCAAGATGCACGACGATGTGCGATGGTGCTGCAGTGAGTGAAACTCACTGAAGATCAAGAGGAACCAGACGATGTGCCCGATGATGATGATCTCCGCGGGTCATTGTCGATGCAAGGACACAATCGAAAGTCAAAGGAGAAGTTGAAGTTCGATCGCATGTTAGAGGATCACAAAAGGGTTGTACCCCAATTGCGAAGATGGCAACACAAAGCTCGGTGCCGTACTCGAATTGCTGCGATTGGAAGGCAGAGAATGTTGTGCTGATAAAGGATTTGAGAAGCTACTGAAAATAATGAAGAAGAAGCTTCCAAGGATAACGAATTGCCCGACAGTACATACGCAGCAAAGAAGGTCGTATGCCCTCTAGGATTGGAGGTGGAGAAGATACATGCATGCCTAATGACTACATCCTCTACCGTGGTGCCTACAAGGATCTGAGCGCATGCCGGTATCACGGTGCATTGCGATATAAGATCGAGCGAGATGACCACAGTGATGTTGATGGCGAGCCTCCGGGAAGAGGTTCTCTGCGAAGGTGATGTGGTATGCTCCTATAATACCACGGTTGAAGCGTCTGTTCGAAGCGGAGAGCATGCCAAGTTGATCACGATGGCACAGTGAGGACCGTAAGAAAGGCGGGAAGTTGAGAGCACCCGTTGACGGGTGCATGATGGAGAAAAATCGAGAGAAATCTTGGGATGAGTTTGCAAAGGACCCAAAGGAGCGTATGGTTTGCTTTAGCGCGGATGGCATTAATCCTTTCGGGGCGAGCAGCAATCACAGCACCTGGCCCGTGACTCTATGTATGTATAACCTTCCTCCTTGGATGTGCATGAAGCGGAAGTTCATTATGATGCCAGTTCTCATCAAGGCCCTAAGCAACCCGCAACGACATTGATGTGTACCTAAGGCCATTAGTTGAAGAACTTTTACAGCTGTGGAATGGAAGCGGTGTGCGTCGTGGGATGAGCACAAAAGGAGAATTTGACCTAAAGGCGTTGCTGTTCGTGACCATCAACGATTGGCCCGCTCTCGATAACCTTCGGGACGGACAAACAAGGGATACCATGCATGCCGCACTGTTTACTTGACACGATAGTATATACCTGGAAGCTGCAGGAAGAATGTGTACAGGGCCATCGCCGATTTCTTCCGACCAACCATCAATGTCGAAGAAAGGCAAGCATTTCAAAGGCGAGGCAGATCACGGAAGAAGCCCGCCATGCGTACCGGTGATCACGTACTTGCTATGGTCAATGATTTACGTAATCTTTGGAAAGGGTCGGCGGACTAGCTGTTCGAATGGCGGCTGAGAATCACGCACCCATGTGGAAGAAAAAATCTATATTTTGGGACCTACCCTCTTGGAAAGACCTAGAGGTCCGCTCTTGATCGGCGTGATGCGTGACGAAGAACCTTTGCGTGAACCTGCTAGGCTTCTTGGGCGTGTATGGGAAGACAAAAGATACACACGAGGCGCGAGAGGACCTGCAGCGCTTACTTGCGAAAAGAGGGCATGCCTCCGAAGCGATATGAAGGTCCTGCCAGCTACGCTCTTCGAAAGAAGAGAAAGAAATATTCTTTCAATGCCTGCTCGATATGAAGGTCCCGACGGCTTCTAAATCGAATATAAAGGAATAATAAATATGCGGAGAAAAGTTCCGAACCTAAAGTCTCATGACTGCCACGTGATTATGGCATAGCTGCTTCGGTTGCATTGAGGGAACTTCTACGGAAAGCGTCCGATTAGCCATTGTGAAGCTATGTGCATTCCTCAATGCAATATCTCGGAAGGTGATCGATCCAGAAATCGTACCAATGCTAAGGAGTGATGTGGCGCAATGTCTTGTCGGGTTCGAGCTGGTGTTCCCACCATCCTTCTTCAATATCATGGCCTTGCGTCCTAGTTCATCTAGTCGGCGAGATTGTTATTACAGGGCCCGTATTTCTACACAATATATACCCCTTTGAGAGGTTCATGGGAGTCCTAAAGAAATATGTTAAGTAACCGTGCTAGGTCAGAAGGAAGCATCTCCATGGGCCATCAAGCAGAGGATGTCATCGGGTTTTGTGTTGACTTCATTCCTGGCCTTAATAAGATAGGTCTCCCTAAATCGCGGTATGAGGGGGAGCCCATTGGAAAAACACGCTTGGAAGAGACTCAATAATATGCAGGGGCGGATATTCTTGGTCTCAAGCACACTACAGTTCTACAGAACTCTACCTTGGTGACCCGTATGTCGATGAACACAAGAACGATCTGCGCTCCAAACACCCGGGCGGTCGACAATGGATTACATGTGAACACATCGGGACTTTCAGCAGTTGGTTGGAAACACGTCTCGGAGGTGACAGCACTGTTTGTGATGAGCTGTACTTGTTGTCAGGGGACCATCTTGACTGTAATGATTTGGAAAGGATCACGAGATAAATGGGAATACATTTTACGATTGACCAAGATGAAAAGAGCACCAACCAAAACAGCGGTGTCGCTTTGATGCAACAACCGACAAGGAAATATCATCACCGATGCCCGCAAGACCCACCCTCCGCACCGCCAACAGCGCCGAGCGCCTCAGCGACCTCCTCGATACCGTCTGCGCGACATCGCTCTCCGCGCTTCTCATCAGACAGCGTCACGCATCACGCCTCACGCTTTGCTCTGGCTCTCCGTGCAGCCCGTCCGGTGGACTTCTTCCTCCGCTCGACGACTACCTCTGTTCCCCACCGCCAACTCACGGCCATCACTGCTATCGCCTCCTCGCATCCTTGAGGCGTACTCGTAGCCCTTCCATTGCGTCCACCTCACGCAGCCACACGAGTGCACACCAAGCCCAGCTCGCTACCGCTCAAGCTCCTCGATGTCAAGGCTGTCCGAGAGCTCGTGCATGTCAACCGGCCACGGCCGTGCGATGTGCCCCTCCCGACACGCCTCTTGGTGAGCACACACGTATGCCTCTACATCTGCCTCTACAAGTTCCCGAACACCATCGGTCTAGTTGGTGAGCGTAGTAATTTCAAAAAATTCCCGCACACGCAAGATCATGATGATGGCATAGCAACGAGAGGGAGAGTATTGTCCACGCACTCGTGAGACCGTGGCGGAAGCGTTATGACAACGCGGTTGATGTAGTCGTGCGTCTTCACGATCCGATCGATCCAGTACCGAGCGACGGCACCTCCGAGTTCAGCACGCTCAGCTCGATGGCGATCCCCGGCTCCGATCCAAAGAAAGCGTGGGGATGAGTTCTGTCAAGACGACGGCGTGGTGACGATGATGATGCTCCACGGCGCGGGCTTCGCCTAAGCTCATGACGATATGACCGAAGTGGAATATGGTGGAGGGGCACCGCTGCGGCTAAGGAACGATCCGTAGATCAACTTGTGTGTTATGGGCTGCCCTGCCCCTGTATATAAAGGAGGGAGGGGGCGGCTGGCCCTCATAGGGTGCGCCGAGGAGTCCTACTCCCACCGGAGTAGGACTCCCCTCTTGCCTTGTTGGAGAAGGAAGGGGGAGGGAAAGAGGAAGGCGCCGCCGCCTCCCTGTCCTATTCGGACTAGGGGACGGGGCGCGGACTGCCCTGGCTGGCCGCCCTCCTCTTTTCCCTCATGGCCCACTAAGGCCCAACATCCCCGGGAGGGTTCCGTAACCCCGGTATTCCAAAAACTCGATTTCACCGGAACCATTACGATATCCAAATATAGGCTTCCAATATATCAATCTTTACATCTCGACCATTTCGAGACTCCTCGTCATGTCCGTGATCACATCCGGGACTCCGAACAATCTTCGGTACATCAAAACTTGTAAACTCATAATAAAACTGTCATCGTAACGTTAAGCGTGCGGACCCTACGGGTTAGAGAACTATGTAGACATGACCTAGAACTATTCTCGGTCAATAACCAATAGCGGAACCTGGATGCCCATATTGGTTCCTACATATTCTACGAAGATCTTTATCGGTCAAACCGCATAACGACATACGTTGTTCCCTTTGTCATCGGTATGTTACTTGCCCGAGATTCGATCGTCGGTATCCAATACCTAGTTCAATCTCGTTACTTTAGCAAGTCTCTTTACTCGTTCGAATACACCATCTCGTAACTAACTTATTAGTTGCAATGCTTGCAAGGCTTATGTGATGTGTATTACCGAGAAGGCCTAGAGATACCTCTCCGACAATCGGAGTGACAAAACCTAATCTCGAAATACGCCAACCCAACATGTACCTTTGGAGACACCTCGAGTACTCCTTTATAATCACCCAGATTCGTTGTGACGTTTGGTAGCACCAAAGTGTTCCTCCGGTAAACGGGAGTTGCATAATCTCATAGTTATCGGAACATGTATAAGTCATGAAGAAAGCAATAGCAATATACTAAACGATCAAGTGCTAGGCTAACGGAATGGGTCATGTCAATCACATCATTCTCCTAATGATGTGATCCCATTAATCAAATAACAACACATGTCTATGGTTAGGAAACATAACCATCTTTGATTAATGAGCTAGTCAAGTAGAGGCATACTAGTGACTATATGTTTGTCTATGTATTCACACATGTATCATGTTTCCGGTTAATACAATTCTACCATGAATAATAAACATTTATCATGACATGAGGAAATAAATAATAACTTTATTATTCCCTCTAGGGCATATTTCCTTCAGTCTCCCACTTGCACTAGAGTCAATAATCTAGATTACACAGTAATGATTCTATCACCCATGGAGTCTTGGTGCTGATCATGTTTTGCTCGTGGAAGAGGCTTAGTCAACGGGTCTGCAATATTCAGATCCGTATGTATCTTGCAAATCTCTATGTCTCCCACTTGGACTTGGTCCCGAATGGAATTGAAGCGTCTCTTGATATGCTTGGTCCTCTTGTGAAATCTGGATTCCTTTGCCAAGGCAATTGCACCAGTATTGTCACAGAAGATCTTCATTGGTCCCGATGCACTAGGTATGACACCTAGATCGGAAATGAACTCTTTCATCCAGACTCCTTCATTTGCTGCTTCCGAAGCAGCTATGTATTCCGCTTCACGTGTAGATCCCGCCACGACGCTTTGTTTAGAACTGCACCAACTGACAGCTCCACCGTTTAATAAAACACGTATCCGTTTGCGATTTAGAATCGTCCGGATCGGTGTCAAAGCTTGCATCGACGTAACCATTTACGACTAGCTCTTTGTCACCTCCATATACAAGAAACATATCCTTAGTCCTTTTCAGTATTTCAGGATGTTCTTGACCGCTGTCGATGATCCACTCTGGATTACTTTGGTACCTTCCTGCCAAGCTTATTGCTAAGCATACGTCAGTCTGGTACACAGCATTGCATACATGATAGAGCCTATGGCTGAAGCATAGGGACATCTTTCATTTTCTCTCTATCTTCTGCTGTGGTCGGGCATTGAGTCCGACTCAATTTCACACCTTGTAATACAGGTAAAAACCTTTCTTTGCACGATCCATTTTGAACTTTTTCAAAACTTTATCAAGGTATGTGCTTTGTGAAAGTCAATTAAGCGCCTTGATCTATCTCTATAGATCTTGATGCCCAATATGTAAGCAGCTTCACCGAGGTCTTTCATTGAAAAACTTTTATTCAAGTATCCTTTATGCTGTCCAGAAATTCTATATTATTTCCAATTAATAATATGTCGTCCACATATAATATCGAAATGCTACTGAGCTCCCACTCACTTTCTTGTAAATACAGGCTTCTCCAAAAGTCTCAGATAAAACCATATGCTTTGATCACACTATCAAAGCGCTTATTCCAACTCCGAGAGGCTTGCACCAGACCATAAATTGATCGCTGGAGCTTCCACACTTTGTTAGCACCTTTTGGATCGACAAAACCTTTTGGTTGCATCATATACAACTCTTCTTCTAGAAATCCATTCAAGAATGCAGTTTTTACATCCATTTGCCAAATTTCATAATCATAAAATGCAACAATTGCTAACATGATTCGGACAGACTTAAGCATCGCTACGGGTGAGAAAGTCTCATCGTAGTCAACCCCTTGAACTTGTCGAAAACCTTTTGCAACAAGTCGAGCTTTATAGACAGTTACATTACCATCAGCGTCAGTCTTCTTCTTAAAGATCCATTTATTCTCAATGGCTTGCCGATCATTGGGCAAGTCAACCAAAGTCCATACTTTGTCCTCATACATGGATCCCATCTCAGATTTCATGGCTTCCAGCCATTTTGCGGAATCTGGGCTCACCATCGCTTCTTCATAGTTTGTAGGTTCACCATGGTCAAGTAACATGACTTCCGAATAGGATTACCGCACCACTCTGTGCGGATCTTACTCTAGTTGACCTCACGAGTTCAAAGTAGAAACTTGATCTGAAGTTTCATGATCATCATCATTAACTTCCTCACTAATTGGTGTAGGTGTCACAGAACCGATTTCGTGATGAACCATTTTCCAATAAGGGAGCTGGTATTGTTACCTCATCAAGTTCTACTCTTCTCCCACTCACTTCTTTCGAGAGAAACTCCTTCTCTAGAAAGGATCCATTCTTAGCAACGAATGTCTTGCCTTCAGATCTGTGATAGAAGGTGTACCCAACTGTTTCCTTTGGGTATCCTATGAAGACACATTTTTCCGATTTGGGTTCAAGCTTATCAGGTTGAAGTTTTTTCACATAAGCATCGCAACCCCAAACTTTCAGAAACGACAACTTCGGTTTCTTGCCAAACCATAGTTCATAAGGAGTCGTCTTAACGGAATTTGATGGTGCCCTATTTAACTTGAATGCGCCGCCTCTAAAGCATAACCCCAAAACGATAGCGGTAAATCGGTAAGAGACATCATAGATCGCACCATATCTAGTAAAGTACGACATAACGCTCGGACACACCATTACGCTGTGGTGTTCCAGTGGCGTTAGTTGCTAAACTATTCCGCAATTTTTCAAATGTAGACCAAACTCAGAACTCAAATATTCTCCTCCACGATCAGATCGTAGAAATTTTATTTTCTTGTTACGATGATTTTCAACTTCACTCTGAAATTCTTTGAACTTTTCAAATGTTTCAGATTTATGCTTCATTAAGAAGATATACCCATATCTGCTTAAATCATCTGTGAAGGTGAGAAAATAACGATATCCGCCACGAGCTTCAACATTCATCGGACCACATACATCTGTATGTATGATTTCCAACAAATCTGTTGCTCTATCCATAGAACCGAGAACGGTGTTTTAGTCATCTTGCCTATGAGGCACGGTTCATAAGTACCAAGTGATTCATAATCAAGTGATTCCAAAAGTCCATCAAGATGGAGTTTCTTCATGCACTTTACACCGATATGACCTAAACGGCAAGTGCCACAAATAAGTTGCACTATCATTATTAACTTTGCATCTTTTGGCTTCGACATTATGAATATGTGTATTACTACTATCGAGATTTAATAAAATAGACCACTCTTCAAGGGTGCATGACCATAAAAGATATTATTCATATATATAGAACAACCATTATTCTCTGCTTTAAATGAATAACCGTCTTGCATCAAACAAGATCCAGATATAATGTTCATGCTCAACGCTGGCACCAAATAACAATTATTTAGGTCTAAAACTAATCCCGAAGGTAGATGTAGAGGTAGCGTGTCGATCGCGATCACATGGACTTTGGAACCGCTTTCCCACGCCGATCGTCACCTCGTCCTTTGCCATTGGTTCGCTATTCCGTAGTCCCTGTTTTGAGTTGCAAATATTAGCAATGTAACCAGTATCAAATACCCAAAAGCTACTACGAGCTCTAGTAAGGTACACATCAATAACATGTATATCACATATACCTTTGTTCACCTTGCCATCCTTCTTATCCGCCAAATACTTGGGGCAGTTCCACTTCCAAGACCAGTTTGCTTGCAGAGAAACACTCGATTTCAGGCTTAGGTCCAGACTTGGGTTTCTTCTCTTGAGCAGCAACTTTCTTGCTGTTCTTTTGAAGTTCCCTCTTCTTCCCTTTGCCCTTTTCTTGAAACTAGTGGTCTTGTTGACCATCAACACTTGATGCTCTTTCTTGATTTCTACCTCCGCAGCTTTTAACATTGCGAAGAGCTTGGGAATTGTCTTGGTCATCCCTTGCATATTATAGTTCATCACGAAGCTCTTGTAGCTTGGTGGCAGTGATTGGAGAATTCTGTCAATGACACTATCATCCGGAAGATTAACTCCCGCTTGAATCAAGTAATTATTATACCCGACATTTTGAGTATATGCTCACTGATAGAACTATTCTCCTCCATCTTGCAGCTATAGAACTTATTGGAGACTTCATATCTCTCACTCCGGGCATTTGCTTGAAATATTAACTTCAGCTCTTGGAACATCTCATATGCTCCATGACGTTCAAAACGTCGTTGAAGACCCGGTTCTAAGCCGTAAAGCATGGCACACTGAACTATAGAGTAGTCATCAGCTTTGCTCGCTTTGGACGCTCATAACTTCCGAGTTGCTCCTGCAGCAGGCTTCGGCACCCAGCGGTGCTTCCAGGACGTAATTCTTCTGTGCAGCAATGAGGATAATCCTCAAGTTACGGACCCAGTCCATGTAATTGCTACCATCATCTTTCAACTTTGCTTTCTAAAGGAACGCATTAAAATTCAACGGAACAACAGCACGAGCCATCTATCTACAGTAAACATAGACAAGCAAAATACTATCAGGTACTAAGTTCATGATAAATTTAAGTTCAATTAATCATATTACTTAAGAACTCCCACTTAGACAGACATCTCTCTAGTCATCTAAGTGATCACGTGATCCAAATCAACTAAACCATAACCGATCATCACGTGAGATGGAGTAGTTTTCAATGGTGAACATCACTATGTTGATCATATCTACTATATGATTCACGCCGACCTTCGGTCTCCGTGTTCGAGGCCATATCTGCATATGCTAGGCTCGTCAAGTTTAACCTGAGTATTCTGCGTGTGCAAAACTGGCTTGCACCCGTTGTAGATGGACGTAGAGCTTATCACACCCGATCATCACGTGGTGTCTGGGCACGACGAACTTTGGCAACGGTGCATACTCAGGGAGAACACGTCTTGATAATTTTTAGTGAGAGATCATCTTAAAATGCTACCGTCAATCAAAGCAAGATAAGATGCATAAAGGATAAACATCACATGCAATCAATATAAGTGATATGATATGGCCATCATCATCTTGTGCTTGTGATCTCCATCTCCGAAGCACCGTCGTGATCACCATCGTCACCGGCGCGACACCTTGATCTCCATCGTAGCATCGTTGTCGTCTTGCCAACTATTGCTTCTACGACTATCGCTACCGCTTAGTGATAAAGTAAAACAATTACATGGCGTTTCCATTTCATACAATAAAGCGACAACCATATGGCTCCTGCCAGTTGCCGATAACTCGTTACAAAACATGATCATCTCATACAATAAAATATAGCATCACGTGTTGACCATATCACATCACAACATGCCCTGCAAAAACAAGTTAGACGTCCTCTACTTTGTTGTTGCAAATTTTACGTGGCTGCTACGGGCTGAGCAAGAACCGTTCTTACCTACGCATCAAAACCACAACGATAGTTTGTCAAGTTGGTGCTGTTTTAACCTTCGCAAGGACGGGCGTAGCCACACTCGATTCAACTAAAGTGAGAGAGAGACACCTGCCAGTCACCTTTAAGCAACGAGTGCTCGCGAGCGGTGAAACCAGTCTCGCGTAAGCGTCTGCGCGTAATGTCGGTCCGGGCCGCTTCATCTCACAATACCGCTGAACCAAAGTATGAAATGCTGGTAAGCAGTATGACTTATATTGCCCACAACTCACTTGTGTTCTACTCGTGCATATAACATCAATGCATAAAACCAGGCTCGGATGCCACTGTTGGTGAACGTAGTAATTTCAAAAAAATTCCTACGCACACACAAGATCATGATGATGGCATAGTAACGAGAGGGGAGAGTATTGTCCATGTACCCTCGTAGACCATAAGCGGAAGCGTTATGACAACGCGGTTGATGTAGTCGTACGTCTTCACGATCCGATCGATCCAAGTACCAAACGTACGGCACCTCCGAGTTCAGCACACGTTCAGCTCGATGACGATCCCCGGGCTCCGATCCAGCAAAGCGTCGGGGATGAGTTCCGTCGACGACGGCGCAGTGACGATGATGATGCTCCACCGGCGCAGGGCTTCGCCTAAGCTCATGACGATATGACCGAAGTGGAATATGGTGGAGGGCACCGCACATGGCTAAGGAACGATCCGTAGATCAACTTGTGTGTTATGGGGTGCCCCCTGCCCTCAGTATATAAAGGAGGGAGGGGGAGGTGTGGCCGGCCCTCATAGGGTGCGCCGAGGAGTCCTACTCCCACCGGGAGTAGGACTCCCCCTCTGCCTTGTTGGAGAAGGAAAGGGGAGGGAAAGAGGAAGGGGCGCCGCCTCTCCTTGTCCTATTCGGACGAGGGGGAGGGGCGCGGACTGCCTGGCCGCCCTCTTCTTTTCCCTCATGGCCCACTAAGGCCCAACATCCCCGGAGGTTCCGATAAACCCGGTGTTCGGTAAAATCGATTTCACCGGAACCATTACGATATCCAAATATAGGCTTCCAATATATCAATCTTTACGTCTCGACCATTTCGAGACTCCTCGTCATGTCCGTGATCACATCCGGACTCGAACAATCTTCGTACATCAAAACTTGTAAACTCATAATAAAACCGTCATCGTAACGTTAAGCGTGCGGACCCTACGGGTTCGAGAACTATGTAGACATGACCTAGAACTATTCTCGGTCAATAACCAATAGCGGAATCTGGATGCCCATATTGGTTCCTACATATTCTCGAAGATCTTTATCGGTCAAACCGCATAACGACATCGTTGTTCCTTTGTCATCGGTATGTTACTTGCCCGAGATTCGATCATCGGTATCCAATACCTAGTTCAATCTAGTACACGCAAGTCTCTTTACTCGTTCCGCAATACACCATCTCGTAACTAACTTATTAGTTGCAATGCTTGCAAGGCTTATGTGATGTGTATTACCGAGAAGGCCTAGAGATACCTCTCCGACAATCGGAGTGACAAAACCCAATCTCGAAATACGCCAACCCAACATGTACCTTTGGAGACACCTGTAGTACTCCTTTATAATCACCCAGTTACGTTGTGACGTTTGGTAGCACCCAAAGTGTTCCTCCGGTAAACGGGAGTTGCATAATCTCATAGTTATCGGAACATGTATAAGTCATGAAGAAAGCAATAGCAATATACTAAACGATCAAGTGCTAGGCTAACGGAATGGGTCATGTCAATCACATCATTCTCCTAATGATGTGATCCCATTAATCAAATAACAACACATGTCTATGGTTAGGAAACATAACCATCTTTGATTAATGAGCTAGTCAAGTAGAGGCATACTAGTGACTATATGTTTGTCTATGTATTCACATGTATCATGTTTCCGGTTAATACAATTCTAGCATGAATAATAAACATTTATCATGATATGAGGAAATAAATAATAACTTTATTATTGCCTCTAGGGCATATTTCCTTCACGGTCTACGTGGCGCCTTCTTCCCCAACCTCCGCTGAGCTCGCATCTGCACTGCCGTGATGGAGTAGGGGGGACATCGGCTCCATTGTCGCCACCAGTCCTGTCCTAGAGATCTTGAGAATCCAGAGATGCCACATGGGGCTCCGCCTCTGCCTTGTTAGCTAGAGCCTATGTTGCGTGCAAATATGCAGCTCTACTGTGGAGAGCATGAAGGTGGCGAAGGGTCCACGCCTTGAGTGGCGGGTTCTCGAGGATGTCAGACACAACTGCTGGATTGTGAGGGTCAGCATTGTCGATGCCTGAAAGCTGCAGTCGCTTGGATCCTTGGAGCCAGGAAATCATGTCCTTGAGTTAGAAGTTTGGTCTATTTACAACCAATATTTTTTTCTTATTTATAACTTATTTTAGTTAGAAGTTCGGAACTTTGAACCAATATATTTTAATATTAAATTTATAAGAATTAACCACATAACATTATGCTAAATATTAACATACAATATTTTGATCATATGTCTCTAGTCTATGTAATTTCAAATAAACTTGCACTAAATTCAAACCATATTCTGTTAATTATTATACTTTTTTGGACAATGCCCTCCACAAAATTTTGGTTAAAGCAAAGTTGTCCACACCTTAAGGAATAATAATTAAACCCAATAAAACCATATGTCTTTGTGATTTAATCTGTGTCTTAGATGAATCGTAGATATATATATATATATATATATATATATATATATATATATATATATATATATATATATATATATATATATGTGTATATGTATTTGTGTTTATTTTTGTATCATTAAAAATTTTCTTCTAGGAGCTCAATGTATACATAATAAACATCATGAGAAAATAACATAGCGCATGCTATGTCTATGTTTGTTAGGTGATTTTTTTAGAAATGTCTAGATTATATAAGGTGTCTGCTGGAGGTTTGTTCTGAGATGTCCTTCTTGTTCCCGATTCACCAGTTCGTTGACATTGCTTGTGTACTTTATACTTGGTACTGATATAGCATCGATTGGCTAAATTGGCATCACCTCCATAATATGGACTCGCTAAAATAACATCACTACAGGTATGAAAGAAAATCGATGTATTTGTTTCTCTTTTGTTTGACCTGTGTTATGCCTAAGACCGTGCAATTTCAACATTAAAATTACAAGGTTGTCAAATGAAATTTTTATAAACCACACCTTGGTGATCATAGGAGAGCTAGAGAACCTCCGAAGGTCAAAAGGGTATGAAATGAGGTAGAAGAGATTCTTGTTGGGTTCAATGTGTTTGATGATGGAAGGATGGAGCAATACTTCTAGAAGATGTCATGTTCCATCTCCTAGACGCCGCTTAGAAGATGCCGTGTTCCATCTCCTGGACGCCACCTTGATCTTGCTTTTCAGGATGGCAAACCATGTTGCCAGATCTCCTGCAGAAGTATTCAGAACACACAATTTTCCATCACTAAATGGCAGATCCCAAAAGTATGTGTGATGCATGTGTTGTAAATATTGAGTCAAATACTAGGCTTTACTGGTGCGTCAGAAACCTCAAATCCCCGGTGCAATGCCTCCCAACATCTTCTTACCACCTGACATTTCAAGGGTCTTGGAATTATGTCAAATATTTGTACATGGTAGGTTAGAGTTGGACTTGGATTGATGTGCGAGACAGGGTATGTAGGTATGTCATAATAGGACATCGGTATCCTAGACCTATATAATACTCTCTCCGTTTCTAAATATTTGTCTTTCTAGAGATTTCAATAAATGACTACATACGGAGCAAAATGAGTGAATCTATACTATAAAATATATCTATATATATTCGTATGTGGTAATCCATTTGAAATATCTAAAAAGACTTATATTTAGGAACGGAGGGAGTATGAGGGTAGGCACACGATATAATTTGTGCTAACATAATAGCGCAAGAACGTAGCTAGGGGGAGCTGGCGACGTGTACCGGCGCCTGGGTGGCAGATGTGCAGTATTGTGGCAGTCTCACGAGGAGGAGCGCTCGTTCTCATCCTTCGGGGATGTAGCCATGTCGGTGAATCTCGTTAACAAATCTTCTTGTCATGACTCGTGTGATTGTTTGGTCCTTGATAGATTGACTATGCAACTCGGATTATTCTAACAAATAGAAAAATAGAAATAAAAACAAGAAATAACTCTCATGTGCGTAAGGTCAGCAGAATTCATGTGTGCGCGTGGCAGCGACACGCGGGATGCACACAAGATGTGTGGCGATCGATCAAATGGATCGATAGAGCGAGCGGGACGTCTTATCTGTCGCGCATCGCGTCAAATAATGACACCATTTCTCTAGGGTCGGCCCCCTTCAAGTTCCCTCGAGCGCTCCCCTCGGCGTTGGTTTTCCTTGTGTTGTTTGGTTTTCTATAGTTGGTTTTCTTCAAAAACTACTTTAAAATTTGTTTTGATAGATTAAATATTCAATATTAAAATTATTCAAAAAATAGAAAAAGAATCCCATAATTTAAAAATTGTTCACAAACATAAAAAATGTTCTTGAATTTTAAATGTTCATTCAAATATCAAATATTTACAGTTCAAAAAGAATTATGAATAAAAAATATGTTTTCACAAAATAATCAAACTGAGAAATTGTTGTCAAATTCAATTATTATTTCTAAATTTTAAAATAATCTTGAATAAAAATGTTCTCAAATTCAAAAAGGAATATATATATTTTTAAAGCTTAACATTATCTAATATTTTGATTGGGTTATAAAAGTGAGATCATTTTTCGAAAATGTCGTGGGAAGAAGTGGGAGAGAGAACGCGGTTGTGATCCTTGTCCATGACTTAGACGTCCGATACCATGAAAGAGAGAAGAGGATCAAACACACCTTTTCCATTGATCTGGTGCCTACTTATACAAGCCTAGAACATGTGCTAAACCACGTACGACCACGTACAACACGTAGAGAATGTGATGGTCATCTGTGGTTTACGGAGCGCCGCGCCACACACACGCAAATGTATACTCCCTCCGTCCGGACAAGATCGTCTTGTGCATCGTCGGCGACAACGTCTTCTTCTTCAATAAACTCTTCAATATGAATCTTTGCGGACAAGATCGTCCGCTTGGTCTACCGTTAGTTTGGTAAGGTACGGTGCGAAAGAGGGGATAAAGAAGACGGCACGTGATATGCAAAGGAGTAGGTCGACGCAAGAGATTCGTGGGGTGATGCCAAGCGTTTCCGATTTTAATTCAAACTTGTTTTTCTTTTACAATCAATACCATGATATATTTATAGTGGCAATAGATACAAGAGCCGACTATCGTGATTACAGAATAAAGTTTAAAAGAAACAAGCAAATCTTGAGTTTCTTCTTCCATGACACAAGGTGCTTTTTCAAAGGCAGCCATAGGAAAATAACAAAGATATCAAACCACATACCTCTAAATACCAAAGAGCGTTCTTCCATCTATCTATCTATCTATCTATCTATCTATCTATCTATACCTATACTAACTACAGACTCCCAAGAAACTACTACGTTAATCAGTAATTAGGAACTGCTCATCTGGTGGGACCGAGTTATTACGGTCCATATTAATTCATATATTTGAAATTCCCACATTAACCATTGAAAATAAAAAAACATTATAGACAGTATATCCATCACGTGGGATTGATTTATAGTGCCTACGTACAATATCCTAAAAGTTCGGACATTAGTGAGCCAAATTATACTTAGCGTCTTAGATTAAGGTCGCTTAACTGCCACACGTGGCAGGAAGGAGACGCACCACACGCCTCTAATGTAAACAGATTGCCACGTCATCGCATGCATGCATGCAAGAATCTTTTTGTATTTTCAGTTTTTAAAATGTTTTATCTCTTAAACAAAAAATCCGATTGAAAATCCGTTTTCACCATTAAATCCCTCGCGATGAGATCTTCAAAACTCGATCCCATGTTGATATGTTTTGATGAATTTTTTTTGGATTAAAAGTTGCCATGTCTATTGCATATGAATTGCCATGATGTTTATACTGAAGTTGCCATGATATGTTTCAGCTATTTTCTTCTACATTTAAAAGTAATTTTTGACATTTATAAAACGGGGAATTAAGAAACTAGAATTGCCATGAACCATAAACTAAAATTGCCATGATACATGCACGTAAAATTGCCATGGTTCATACAAAAAATAATTTTCATGGTCAAAGTACTGGAGTTGCCATCATCAAAATACTAAAATTGCCATGATCTACAAACTAAAATTGCCACATGGCAACTTTAGTTTAAGCCCTATGGCAACTGCAGTGTAAACATCGTGGCAACTTCTGGCAAAAAAAATTCATCGAAACATATCAACATGGGGTCTAGTTTTGAAGATCTCGTCGAGACGGATTTAATGGTGAAAACGGATTTTTAGTTCGCTTTTTTATTTAGGAGATACAACATTTTTAAGCCGAAACCAAAAAAATTCTGCTGATGTCATCTATTCATACGGCAAAATGAGTGGTGATGGACGCGTGCTGGCGAGTGCAACGCTTCACACGCAGGGCATTAACATTTCCATAGATTAAAGGAAGTGTCCCTGTCACCTACGGCTTCCCATATATACATGCAGATAATGCTCAGATTAAAGGAAGTCTCTTTGTCACCAACGACTCTTCCCATTATACATACAAATAATTAATCCTCATGTACGTTAGAACATAATTAATCCTCATGCAACCAAGGCCTAGAGGATAACATGTAGAAAAACCAAGACGAGAAGCTTCAACGCCTTCGTGGTGGCAGCCGATGATATTGTCAGCGGTTAAAGGCCTGCATGCGCCACGCCTCACCACAATAAGCTACTGCTGGCCGCTGTTCTATTGCTAGCCATCGCCATGAAGTCCTACAGCCATGATGAGATCCTGCGATCGCAACATGGTGTTGCCGCTGCAGCCGCCGACGTGACCTGTTGTTGCATGTAAACATGCTCTCCTTGCTGCTGTTGTGTGGGTTTCATGTGATCTAGCTACCAATCAGAGAAACAAAGAGATCTCAAGTGGACGGAAGGCTACAACCAGGTGTAGCCCACGGCAGCAAGCTGCACAAATTTCTTCTTGAAGAATTTAATCGGAAGAGATGGGACTACAACCAATAGGAAGAGATCAAGGCAACAGCCAATGAAACCAGAGAAAAAGACAAGGGAGCAAAGAGAAATCGTGAGCTTGCTATGGAAGAATATTCGATGTTGCCATTATTGTCATTATTTCGTAAGTAGATACCTGGCTGAAATTTAATTGTAAAACTGCAAATAAACAGTGTGTAATCTGAAATTAAGGCAATGGTAAAAGTTGTGGGATTATAGTGGTAAGCTTTCCAGTGGCGCCAGTTTTATTCGATTCTGATTTATGGTTTGAAAGCTACGACCAAAAACCTAATACTGGCACTGCATTTTCTGTAAGAATATATTACTGTTTAGCCTATATTCCATCAAATTTGAGGAAGAATCATATTATGTTTAAAGCGGGAAAGGTTTAGGTATTTCCTCTAGATATCAAAATAGCTGGTATCATTTGATATGTTTGGATAAGCATATTAAGAGATAAAAAGATAATTTAAAGGGTTCGCCAAGGAACACGTATGTAGTATATTTTTGTGTGACAATCTTTCAATAGTCTCTGAATGGAGTTTGCCTCGCAGGTTTGGATACTTGCAATGCGAGGTTATTCCTTCCATTCGTCATGCTGGGAAAGTGTATATATGAATGTTTCCTTTAAGAAATACCGTAACGTCAAGGCTATCTACACAACCATATAAAAATGATTTTTCTTTTGCAAATTAAGATGCTCGATTATTTTAAAAAACACCAAGGACACTCGGCATTCCGTCAAAGACAAATACCAATTTGTCATTGTCTTGGAGCCTCACTCACAGGTGCTGAATACATCTTCTCTCAAAAGAAAGGTGTTGTCTATATCAAGTCCATTAACTCTGTCATACATGCATATATAGATGTAAAACAAGCATTCATGTTGAGGTATGTCATCATTTGGGATCCATAACTACCTAGCAGTAGGCTGCATATATATGCATTTCCCTCAAAACATTTAGCATTAACTGAAGTATTTGTCAGTTTCTCTAGTTCTTCATGGTAGGTGCTGGAGGAAGGAGACAAAAACACGTGTTTTTGCGCCCTCCTCTGGATGTTGCACCATAGCTAACTCTGGAGCACCATTGGTAGTACAAGACGATTATTAATCAACACATGATATGCAGTCACTGAGACTCTCCTTCGCCATCATAGAAAAAAAACATGATCACCAACTGAATATGTTCATAATGATAGGAATTGGTAATAATTCAAAAATTGCACTCTATGTTTTCTATCAATATTTAAAGTTTCTAACTCTTTATGTTTTTTATATTTAACTTTGATCGCTACAGTTCCGTCAACATATATACAAACAATATACCATGGAAAAGTTATACCTTGAATGTTTTTCATGGTAAATTAATCTAATAAAACTAATTACACCAATGCAATCAACCTGAATATTTGTTACATTTATAGTTGTAAAAGGGAAGTTTGACATCCGACTAGCTAAAACATCTTCGACTTTAAAACATATCAAGGTATTAATTTCTAGGTCATTTGCAAAATATTGATGTTCCTTTTTATATTATTGGTAGGAGCAACAGTGACAACCAGCATGATGCTCTACAATTCTTGCAAGATAAATTAACATAGTCTCATTGGTGAAAATCATATGTCATGTGTGCAGATGTGTAATATGTTTAGTTTAGAGACACCCATGACATGTGTAAAGAAGACTTATTGGAATGTGGTACTTTACGCATAAATATAGGAATTTAAAAGCAGTGTTTATTCTAAAGACACTATTTCGGTCTTATACTACTTATAGGTTTCTTTGAATTTTATTCAAAAAATATAATTTAGAATGAAAAAATCAAGCAACTTGAAAATATTCTGGGAATGAAAACTATAATTTCAAACACTTATTTCGGGTTGTAAGTAAAGTACTATTTAAATATGAAATACATTCCACATAGTTGAAAATTGTGCTGACCAGGGATACATGCATACACAGAACCAACTTAATGGTCATGTTTATTAGGAGGAATGAGGCATGGTTGATTTATCTTCTCATTTTGGCCACATTGTGGATGTTTCCCTATGACTTTATAACTGCCGCTCTATAGATAAAACTACAATTTATCTAAATTGATGGCATATAGTCGCCAAAAGGCTTCACTTCATCATATTGACAGTAACAAAAGCATATAGTAGTTTGTACATCTTATCTAGCCCCCTAGAAGTTAAGTCGGGTATTGACACAATAGAGTTGTAGGATTAGGTAGATGGTTCATTTCTATGAGAAATTTTGAAAATAGTGCATATAGTAGCAGGAAAAGGTGATGCTACAGGATATACGTTATGAAGGCTTATTTGCGGCTGAACACAAAAGATGATGATCTACTATCAAAACATGAGTTTACGGAAGACATATGAGTTGTATCAAAGGCCCTTGAAGGGGCACAACTTACTCATGTCAACAAAGAACAATAGTCAGTGTTTTGTCTTATGTGCACTGAATTCACTTTTAAGAACATTTTCCTTTAATATAATGAGATGAAATTTATATACTACTAGGAAAAAGCTTTAGATCACGTCCAAAAAAGGAAAGGTTTCAGATGTAATGATGTAAGCAACTAAAATCAGTACAAATTATAAAATCCACATTGACGCACTTGAAAACATAAATGGAATAGAAATCTGACAATTATATCAAAGTCAAGAATAAAACTAGGTTAAAGTTGTGAAAGTTGTGCTGATCAAATGCATCAAAATGAATTTGAGAACTCAAATATGTTCCTTATATATTTATATGCATAAACTATGAATATGAAAAATATAGTGATGTACTCTCTCTGTTCACAAATAGCCTGCCAAAACGCCTTACATTTGTGAATAGAGGAGTAGCAAATCCAACATGTAAACAGAGCACATAGCAAATAAGAACAATGAATAATTATCATAGGTATTATTTGTATATATTCTATATTCTAGCCCGCATGCATGCACGGATTGGCTTACTACACTAGTAGAAAACAGGGCTTTGGTTCAGGCCGGTTAGCCCATTAGTCCCGGTTCAGTCATGAACCGGGACTAATGTGAGCATTGGTCCCGTTCATGCGGCAAAGGCATTAGTGCCGGTTCAAATGGGACCTTTAGTCCCGGTTGGTGCCACTAACCGATACTAATGGGTGCGATGCCCATTAGTACCGGTTAAATGGCACGAACCGTACTAAAGGTTAGACCTTAGTACCGGTTCGTGCACGAACCGGTATTACACTAGTAGAAAACGGAGCTTTAAAACCGGTTTGTAAGGGCCTTTAGTGCCGGTTATAGAACTGACACTAAAGTGTGGGCACTAAAGGCCCCCCCCCCCCTTTAGTACCGGTTCGCCACGAACCGGCGCTAAAGTGCCACCACGTGGCGTGAGCTCACGCCTGAGTATGGGGATTTAGTACCGGTTGGTGTCACCAACCGTACTAAAGGTTTTGTTTTAATTTTTTTTTGAGAATTTTGGAAAAAAATTGATTTTTTTTTATTTTTAATTTTTCTGAATTATTTGATGATTTAGTCTCTAATCACCTCTCTTAACTGCTCAAGTGTGGATCACTCATTCCAAATCATCTAACTTCCCAACCGGTTACCCATCCCTCTCACTACTACAGCCCGAGCACGCTTAACTTTCGGGTTCTATTCTCCTTCGTTTCCAAGTCTGCACTTGTTGTTTCTTCTGCAAGCACCTAGCAGTGTAATTTCATGAATCAAGTAAGATTCTGCTATTTGGCCCAAAGAATTATCTGATGATACATTTCCCCTTTCCTTGCTATAGTTCCTTTCAGTCAGCTAAACGTCAATATGTTGGATGATGTTGTGGAGAGGGCCACCGAGAGGGGGTTTGCATTGCCAAAGTCGAAGGTGGCCATTGCCTTGACCTGCCTGGACCTCTTGACCTTTAACAACGCTCAAACATGAAACACATGTTGGAGGAGGAGACCACAAGCTAATTGTAAGCATCAACTATTTGTTAGCTATCAATCTTGTCCTTTGAGCATATATACTTTATTTCTTAAACCATTATGCATGAGCTTTTTAGGATGATTTGGATGAGTGGATCAGAGGACGACATGAGCAGGTATTTCCATTTGATCATACCCAAAATGATAATGTATACACTAACTTAAGATGATGGCTCTTCTACTCTGCTAACATAACATGCATGTGCTTGTGTGGAGTGCCTCCAAAATTAATAGCTCAAGTCTGTCAACACGCGGATGGATGATGTTGTGGAGAGGACCATCGAGAGGGGGTTTGCATTGCCAAAGTTGAAGGTGGCCATCGCCTTGACCTGCTTGGACCTCCTGACCTTTCACGACGCTCAAACAGGAAACACATGTTGGAGGAGGAGACCACAAGCTAATTGTAAGCATCAACTATTTGTTAGCTATCAATCTCGTCCTTTGAGCATATATACTTTATTTCTTAAACCATTATGCATGAGCTTTGTAGGATGATTTGGATGAGTGGATCAGAGGACGACATGAGCAGGTATTTCCATTTGATCATACCCAAAATGATAATGTATACCATAACTTAAGATGCCGGCTCTTCTACTCTGCTAACATAACATGCATGTGCTTGTGTGGAGTGCCTGCAAAATTAATATCTCAAGTCTCTCAACACGCAGATGTGGAGAGGGTTCTCCTAGCGGTCATTGAAACTGTGATATGCATTTCCTTGCTCTCGGCTCTGATCAAGTTTGTAGCGTCCGGAATGTGCATATGAAAATCCACACGTGCGATTTGGTTGTTATATTTTTTCCACACTGGTTTCTAGAGATGTTCAAGTTATCTCATATACTATATCAAATTATAATGGATAAGTTAGTGTACATACTAATTTGAAGATCCTTTTGCTGTCATACACATATTACTGCAGGACCATAGCGGACCATTGCAATGCGGCAAATCAAATTTCAATACTCAACACTCTTCTATGTGGATTAGTAAGTTGTTTATCTACTTTCACTTTTAAATTGCTTGTTAAGACACTTGATTCACTTTGTGCCTGTTACTTTAATCTTGCTAAGTGCATACAGAAAAAATTCTACTTGCCCCTTGTCATGCACAAAATCGAATAAACCTTGCAAATTAGTTTACGCGAATCTGGTCCTGTAGTTAAATATTATTTGGTCTATGAAATGAGATGAAGTTTGTCCCTAGAATATATAATGGACTGAAGACAAAACCCAAGATGTGGCAATTCAAACACCCAAAAGAAATTACTTGCATACCTTGTTGAGATGATCTTTTTTAAGTTTCTGCGTTTATCACTAGTAGAAAAAGGGTCAAACGTGAAGCACATTAGTCGGCACAAATGTATACATTAGTGCCGGTTCCAACGACTAGCCTTTAGCACAGGTTCGTGGCTAACCTTTAGCACCGGTTTGTGCCACGAACCGGTACTAATGAGGGTGGTGGCAGGATGTTGTCGGTCTGGGCCCCCTCCAGCACCTTTAGTACCGGTTCGTGCCACGAACCGGTACTATAGGTCCTCCTGCATATAAACCCTTCGTCCAGCTTGCTCTGTTCTTCCCCTTTCCCTGTCCTCTCCTCTCTGTTCTTCCTCTTCTCCTCGAGCTCATCACACATTTTGCCCAAAATTTGTCAAGATTTGAAGGCCCCCATCCATTCAAGTGATCACAAAGGTTAGCAACTTTGTCCTTTCATCTCTCATTGCTAGATTAGCTCTTGCATTGGTTTATATAGTTCTTAATTTGTGAGTTTAGTAATTTGGGAGGAAATATATATATATATATGTGCTAGTATTTGATTTATATGCAATTTGAGGTCAAAATAACACTTAGTTTGCATATGTAGGTGTGGTTTACTTAGTGCCTTCTAAATCTCTGTCAGAATCCACCGTCGGTCGCCTGCATCAGTCTAGTCACGCTGCACCACCTTGTGGTGAGCCTCTTGTTCATGAAATTTTATATAAAAATTGATGTTTGTGTGATTTGGATATATAGTTACTCGATAATAATTATCTTACCCGACGTTGTTTGTTATACATAGTGCCATGGTTTTGATATCCGTCCCCGCGGCCCTCGTCCTTGTTATGATTCGGATGTGGTATATTCTCTTTAAAACTATTTGTTGCATTTCGTGTTTATGACAAATTATGCCCATTAAGTTGACATAGATATTTTTATCTAGGAGGTATGTGAACCGAAATTCCAACCGACCCTATTGTCGAGAGGTTAAATTTAGTTGAAAGAGAAAACGAGTACTTGAAAGAAAAATTGAAAAGAATTGAGGGGAGAATATGGAATTGGAGTTGCATGTTGCCGATGTCGCCGATGATCACAAGATCAAGATGGAGAAAATGCGCTTGAAGATTAGAAAGATTAGAAAATATGCCATCGATAGTGAGGCTTGGTATCATTATGCTGTTGGATCAATTGTTACCTTAGTTGCGATCTTGATCGCATTTGTTGTTGCATTTAAATGCTTTAGCTAGGAGTTATTTGTTTGTTGCATTTAAGTGTTGTATGAACTTGTATTAATTTGGTCTATTCGTGTTGTGTAATGAAGATGAGCCGACAATGGATGTATGATGACCGATGCTCTCCCAGTTCGCTGAGGGCGCAGTATACTTTTCTGCTTATGGCTGAGGCAAACAAGCGGGCGGATTGTTTTATGCCTTGTCCATGTGCTGGCTGTAAGAATGGTCGCAATTACTCTACGCCAAGAACCATTCACGCCCACTGTTTGAGTCCGGTTTCATGCCCCACTATAATGTTTGGACCAAGCACGGAGAAAGAGGGGTTATGATGGAAGACAATGAAGAAGAAGAGGACGACGACAGCTATCCTGGCCATGGGTTCCCTGAATACGATGATACAACAATGGGGAAGAAGCTGAGCCGGTAATGCGGAAGAAGCTGGGCCGCAATGCGGGAAGAAGTTGAAGAAGAGGCATCGATGAGCCCGTTGATGATCTAGGTCGGGCCATTGCCGATGCAAAGAGAAATCGCGCAAGTGATTTGGAGAAGAAGAAGTTGCAGCGCATGTTAGAGGATCACAAAAATTGTTGTACCCGAATTGTGAGGTGACAAGAAAAGCTGGGCACCACACCGGAATTGCTGCAATGGAAGGCGAGAATGGAGTATCCGACAAGGATTTGGAAAGTTGCTGGTAATGATAAAGGATATGCTTCCAAAGGACAACGAATTGCCCAAGAGTACGTACGAAGCAAAGAAGGTTGTCTGCCCTCTAGGGTTAGAGGTGCGTAAGATACATGCATGCCCTAATGATTGCATCCTCTACCGCTGTGAGTACAAGGATTTGAACGCTGCCGGTATGTGGTGCATTGCGCTATAAGATCAGCCGTGATGAGCATGGTGATGTCGAGGGCGAGTGCCCCAGGAAGAAGATTACTGCCAAGGTGATGTGGTATTCTCCTATAATACCACGGTTGAAACGTTTGTTCCAAAACAAAGAGCATGCCAAGGCGATGCGATGGCACGTAGAAGACCGTAAGAAAGATGAAAGTTGAGAGTACCAATGACGGGTCGCAGTGGAGAAAAATCGAAAGAAAGTACGGAAGGAGTTTGCAGATGACGCAAGGAGCGTATGGTTTGGTCTAAGCGCAGATGGCATTGATCCTTTTGGGGAGCAGAGCAGCAACCATAGCACCTGGCCTGTGACTCTATGTTTGTATAACCTTCCTCCTTGGTTGTGCATGAAGCGGAAGTTCATTATGATGCCAGTGCTCATCCAAGGCCCTAAGCAACCCGGCAACGGCATTGATGTGTACCTAAGGCCATTAGTTGAAGAACTCTGACAGCTGTGGAATGGAACAGGTGTATGTGCGTGGGATGAGCACATGGGGAAGAATTTGACCTAAAGGCGTTGCTGTTCGTGACCATCAATGATTGGCCTGCTCTCAAGAACCTTTCGTGACAGATAAACAAGGGATACCGCGGATGCACGCACTGTTTGGATGATACCGACAGATATATTTGAATAGTTGTATGAAGAATGTAGCTGGGACATTGTCGATTTCTTCCGAGAAGGCATCCCGTAAGAAAGAAAGGCAAGCATTTCAAAGGTGAGGCGGATCACCGGACGAAGCCTCGCCACCGCATCGGTGCTGATGTACATGATATGGTCAAGGATTTGAAGGTGATATTTGGAAAGTATCCCGGACAACCTGTTCCAAAGGACGCCGACGGACGCGCACCCATGAGGAAGAAGAAATCTATATTTTGGGACCTGCCATATTGAAAGACTGAGGTCCGCCCCGCAATCGACGTGATGCACGTGACGAACAATCTTTGCGTGACCCTGCTTGGCTTCTTTGGCGGTATGGGAAGACAAAAGATACACCGAGGCACGGAGGACCAGCAACGTATGCACGGAGAAGACGGCATATATCAGGGTCATGCAAGCTACGCCTTACCAAAGAAGAGAAGGAAATCTTCTTTGAATGCCTGCTCAGATTAAGGTACCGTCGCTTCGTCGAATATAAAGGAATAATAAACATGGCAGAGAAAAGTTCCGAACCTAAAGTCTCATGACTGCCACGTGATTATGACGCAACTGCTTCCGGTTGCATTGAGGGGCTTCTACCGGAAAACGTTCGATTAGCCATTGTGAAGCTATGTGCATTTCTCAATGCAATCTCTCAGAAAGTAATCGCTCCAGAAATCATACCAAGGTTACAGAATGATTTGGTGCAATGTCTTGTCAGTTTCGAGTTGGTGTTCCCACCATCCTTCTTCAACATCATGACGCACGTCCTAGTTCACCTATGCGAAGAGATTAACGCTTTGGGTCCTGTATTTCTACACAATATGTTCCCTTTGAGAGGTTCATGGGAGTCTTAAAGAAATATGTTCATAACCGTGCTAGGCCGAAGGAAGCATTTCCAAGGGCCATCAAAATGAGGAGGTCATTGAGTTTTGTATTGACTTTATTCCTGACCTTAAGCCGATTGGTGTTCCTGAATCGTGGCATAAGGGCAGATCGATGGAAAAGGCACGCTAGGAGGGGAACAAATAATATGTATGGACAGACATTCTCTCACCAAGCACACTCACACAGTTCTACATAATTCCGCCTTGGTGGCTCCAGATATGGATGAACACAAGAATTTGCTACGCCCAAACACCCGGAGCGGTCTCGATGACCGGATTACACGTGAACAAACCAGGAGTTTCGCCACTGGTTGCGCATACGCACCATGCATGACACCTCTATTGAAGATGACCTGTACTTGCTGTCCCAGCTTACCATCTTCAATATAATGACTTTCAAAGGGTACGAGATAAATGGTAATACATTTTACACGATCGCCCAAGATAAGAAGAGCACCAACCAAAACAGTGGTGTCCGCTTTGATGCAGAAACCAAGACGGAAAGGAAACATATTATGGTTATATACAGGACATATCGGAACTTGACTATCGACGTGGTTTAAAGGTCCCATTGTTTCGTGCAAATGGGTCAATATGACACGAGGCGGGTAACGGAAGACCCGCATGACGGAATGACAACAAAGGATCTCAACAATCTTATGTGATGCAGATTTAACCATTCGCCCTAGCCAATGATGTGGCACAGGTTTTCTATGTGAAGGACGGTCTACCAAGCCAAGAAAAAGAAAAGATAAGGAAGCGAATGCATCGTATAATGAGCCAAAGCGCACATTGTTCTTTCCGGGAAGAGAAACATCGTGGAGTGGATGACAAGATGACAAGTCAAGATTATGAAAAGTTTGATGAAATTTCTCCATTCACAAGTGAATATTGACCCGAGCATCCCGTTAAATGATGAAGATTTTCCATGGTTACGGGCAAGCAAAGGGACACACGCTGAAGAAAAAGTTTCACACCCAAAGATCTGGGATGTGATCGGCTTCACTATCATCACTTTCTTCGTGTTTCACACCCGAGGGGAATCTCTGTAATAGTTAGGGTAGTTATGTGTTTTGGCATTTGAAACGCGAAGAAATTTTATGTGCAAACAAATTCTTTCATGCCTTCACTGATTTTTAAAGTTAAATTATTCACAAACTAGTGATTCACACTAATTTCAAATAATTCAAAATTTAAACTATTCAAATTTGAAAACTACGGCACTAATGAAAGTTTGTAATTTTTGTACCTAAAGCAAAAAATATTCACAAAGAAACTCTAAATACACAAAAAACAACAAAAAATAAATAAAGCAAAAAAGCTCGCCTACTAGGCCAGAGCGGCCTGCATACGACTAGAAACCCAACCTGTTGTTGGGCCAGGATGCAGGCCCAAGAAGGCCAAGTGGGCCCACAGGCAAGAAGAACACGTAGGCCCAGAGGGCCTGCTTTGGAGAGGAGCTCGAGAGAGCGACCGCACGGGGTTTATAAACCAGTGCGGTCACCCCTCGCTAGCGAGGTGGGACTAAACTTGTCGCATCAAGACTGCCCTTCAACAAGACTTTTAGTATAGGTGGTGGCACAAACCGGTACTAAAGGGGCCTTTAGTACCGGTTTGTGCCACCACCCGGTACTAATGGGGTCGCTTCCCGCTGCTTGGCTGGCCAAAGAGACCTTTAGTACCGTTGGTCGCTCCAACCGTACTAAAGGTGCCTTCTATATATACAACACTTCAAAAATTTCATTCTCCTCTGCTTCTTCCCTGCTTCCCCATTGAACCGCCCACCTCGATCGATCGACGCCGTCACCGACCCGTCGCCGCCGCCGCCACGCCGCCGTCGCCGCCTGGCCCGTCCCTCGTCAAGGCCGTCCCCTCGCCGCACAGCGCCTGCCCGTCCGTTGCTGCCCCCGTCATTGCCGCCGTCGCCGCTTCGCCCGCTGTGAGCTCTGTTTGGGAACGCTAAGAAAATTAAAATTTTCCTACGGTTTCACCAAGATCCATCTATGAGTTCATCTAAGCAACGAGTCAAGAGAGTGAGTTTGCATCTACATACCACTTGTAGATCGAAAAGTGAAGCTGCTCAGGGATGGTGATGATGGAGTCGCATCTCGCCGTGATTCGGATCACCGATGACCAAGTGTTGAACGGACAGCACCTCCGCTCAACACACGCACGGCACGCACGACGCCTCCTCCTTCTTGATCCTCCAAGGGGAAGGAGAGGTCGAGGAAGATGGCTCCAGCAGCAGCACGACGGCGTGATGATGGTGGAGTGAAAGTTCTCCCAAGCAGGCTTCGCCAAGCACACGCGGAGGAGGAGAGGTGTTGGGAGGGAGGGCTGCGCCTTCAAGTGTGTTGCAGCCTCCCTCGCCCCTATTAATAGGGGAAGGGTCAGGGGCCGCCCCTCTAGATGGGAATCGAGAGGGGGGGCGCGTTAAGGAGGGGGGGCTTGCCTCCAAGCAAGGGGGACGCCCCCTCTAGGGTCCCCCCAACCCTAGGCGCATGGGCCCAAGGGGGGGTGCGCCCAGCCCACCAAGGGCTGGCTCATTCCCCACGCAGCCCAAGTGGCCCCCCGGGAGGGGTGGCCCCTCCCGGTGGACCTCCGAACCTTCCGTGGCCCCTGCATAATACCGGTATGCCCCAAACTTTCCGTGTCCGCTTGTCAACTTCCCATATATAAATCTTTACCTCCGACCTTTCCGAACTCCTCGTGACGTCCGGATCTCATCCGGACTCAACGACATTCGTAATCACATACAAGTCTTCCTAATAACCCTAGCGCCACCGAACCTTATGTGTAGACCCTACGGTTCGGAGACATGCGACATGACCGAGACGGCTCTCGGTCAATAACCATCAGCGGATCTGGATACCCATGTTGGCTCCTACATGCTCCTCGATGATGTCATCGGATGAACCACGATGTCGAGGATTCAAGCAACCCCAGATACTATTCCCTTTGTCAATCGGTACGTTACATGCCCGAGACTCGATCGCCGGTATCCCAATACCTCGCTCAGTCTCACATCGCAAGTCACTTTACTGCATCAGAATGATGATCCCGTGACCAAACACTTGGTCACTATGAGCTCATTATGATGATGCATTACCGAAAGGGCCCAGAGATACCTCTCCGCCATACGGAGTGACAAATCCCAGCCTCGATCCGTGTCAACCCAATGACACTTTCGAGATACCTGTAGTGCACCTTTATGGTCACCCAGCTACGCCAGACGCTTGGTACACCCAAAGCACTCCTACGTATCCGGAGTTACACGATCTCATGGTCTAAGGAAGAGATACTTGACATTGAAACAGCTCTAGCAAAACGAACTACACGATCTTGTGCTATGCTTAGGATTGTCTTGTCCATCACGCCATTCTCCTAATGACGTGATCCCGCTTGTCAATGACATCTGATGTCCATAGTCAGAAACCATGACTATCTGCTGACCAACGAGCTAGTCAATTAGAGGCTTACTAGGGACATGTTATGGTCTATGTATTCACACGTGTATCACAATTTCCGGATAATACAGTTATAGCATGAATAAAAGACAATTATCACGAACAAGGAAATATTATAATAACCCTTTTATTATTGCCTCTAGTGTATATTTCCAACAGTCTCCCACTTGCACTAGAGTCAATAATCTAGTTACATTGTGATGAATCGAACACCCATAGAGTTTTGGTGTTGATCATGTTTTGCCCGCGGAAGAGGTTTAGTCAACGGATCTGCGACATTCAGATCCATATGCACTTTGCAAATTTCTATCTCTCCATCTTGAACATTTTCACGGATGGAGTTGAAGCGACGCTTGATGTGCCTGGTCTTCTTGTGAAACCTGGGCTCCTTGGCAAGTGCAATAGCTCCAGTGTTGTCACAGAAGAGTTTGATCGGCCCCGACGCATTGGGTATGACTCCTAGGTCGGTGATGAACTCCTTCACCAAAATTGCTTCATGCGCTGCCTCCGAGGCTGCCATGTACTCCGCTTCACATGTAGATCCCGCCACGACGCTTCGCTTGCAGCTGCACCAGCCATCGCTCCACCATTCAACATATACACATATCCGGTTTGTGACTTAGAGTCATCCAGATCTGTGTCGAAGCTAGCGTCGACGTAACCCTTTACGACGAGCTCTTCGTCACCTCCATAAACGAGAAACATGTCCTTTGTCCTTTTCAGGTACTTCAGGATATTCTTGACCGCTGTCCAGTGTTCCTTGCCGGGATTACTTTGGTACCTTCCTACCAAACTTACGGCAAGGTTTACATCAGGTCTGGTACACAACATGGCATACATAATAGATCCTATGGCTGAAGCATAGGGGATGACACTCATCTCTTCTTTATCTTTTGTCGTGGTCGGGCATTGAGCCGAGCTCAATCTCACACCTTGCAATACAGGCAAGAACCCCTTCTTGGACTGATCCATTTTGAACTTCTTCAAAATCTTATCAAGGTATGTGCTTTGTGAAAGACCTATGAGGCGTCTCGATCTATCTCTATAGATCTTGATGCCTAATATATAAGCAGCTTCTCCAAGGTCCTTCATTGAAAAACACTTATTCAAGTAGGCCTTAATGCTATCCAAGAATTCTATATCATTTCCCATCAAAAGTATGTCATCTACATATATTATGAGAAATGCTACAGAGCTCCCACTCACTTTCTTGTAAACGCAGGCTTCTCCATAAGTCTCAAGATAAACCCAAACGCTTTGATCATCTCATCAAAGCGAATGTTCCAACTCCGAGATGCTTGCACCAGCCCATAAATGGATCGCTGAGCTTGCATACTTTGTTAGCATTCTTAGGATCGACAAAACCTTCCGGCTGCATCATATACAGCTCTT
Source organism: Aegilops longissima (assembly GCA_021605205.1). Taxonomy (NCBI): domain Eukaryota; kingdom Viridiplantae; phylum Streptophyta; class Magnoliopsida; order Poales; family Poaceae; genus Aegilops; species Aegilops longissima. Next base: position 12,298,141 of record CM038677.1, read on the forward strand.
CCTTAAGATAACCGTTAAGGAACGCTGTTTTGACGCCCATCTGCCATATCTCATAATCATAGTATGCGGCAATTGCTAACATGATTCGGACGGACTTAAGCTTCGCCACGGAGAGAAAGTCTCATCGTAGTCAATCCCTTGAACTTGCCGATAACCCTTAGCGACAAGTCGAGCTTTATAGATGGTGACATTACCATCCGCCCGCCTTCTTCTTAAAGATCCATTTGTTTTCTATCGCCGCCGATCATCGGGCAAGTCACCAAAGTCCATACTTTGTTTTCATACATGGATCCTATCTCGGATTACATGGCTTCAAGCCATTTGTTGGAATCTGGGCCCGCCATCGCTTCTTCATAGTTCAAGGTTCACCGTTGTCTAACAACATGATTTCCGTGACAGGGTTGCTGCATCACTGTGCGGAACGTGTCCTTGTGGACCCACGGTTCAGAGCAACTTGATCCAAGTACCTTGATCATCATCATTATTTTCCTCTTCAGTTGTTGTAGGCATCACAGAACATTTTCCCGAGCTGCACTACTTTCCTGCTCAAGAGGTAGTACTTCATCGAAGTTCTACTTTCCTCCCACTTACTTATTTCGAGAGAAACTCTTTTCCGTAAAGGATCGGTTCTGGCAACAAAGATCTTGCCCTCGGATCTTAAGTAGAAGGTATACCCAATGGTTTCTTTAGGGTATCCTATGAAGACGATTTTTCCGACTTGGGTTCGAGCTTTTCAGTTGAAGTTTCTTGACATAAGCATCGATCCCCAAACTTTTAGAAACGACAGCTTAGGTTTCTTCCCAAACCATAATTCATACGGTGTCGCCTCAACGGATTTAGACGGTGCCCTATTTAAAGTGAATGTAGCTGTCTCTAGAGCGCTTCCCCAAAATGATAGTGGTAAATCGGTAAGAGACATCATAGATCCCACCATATCCAATAGAGTGCGACACGACGCTCGACACACCGCTACGCTGAGGTGTTCCAGCGGCGTGAGTTGTGAAACGATTCCACATTTCTTAAGTGTGTACCAAATTCGTGACTTAAATATTCTCCTCCACGATCCGATCAGAAGAATTTTATCTTTCGTCACGTTGATTCTCTACTTCATTCTGAAATTCCTTGAACTTTTCAAAGGTCTCAGATTTGTGTTTCATCAAGTAGACATACCCATATCTACTCAAATCATCGTGAGAGTGAGAACATAACGATATCCTCCATGAGCCTCAACGCCATTGGACCGCACACATCGGTATGTATGATTTCCAATAAGTTGGTTGCTCGCCCATTGTTCCGGAGAACGGAGTCTTGGTCATCTTGCCCATGAGGCATGGTTCGCATGTGTTAAATGATTCATAATCGAGAGACTCCAAAAGTCCATCAGCATGAAGCTTCTTCATGCGCTTGACACCAATGTGACCAAGGCGGCAGTGCCACAAGTATGTGGGACTATCGTTATCAACTTTACATCTTTTGGTATTCACGCTATGAATATGTGTAACACTACGCCGAGATTCATTAAGAATAAACCATTGACCATAGGGCATGACCATAAAACATATCTCTCATATAAATAGAACAACCATTATTCTCGGATTTAAATGAGTAGCCATCTCGATCAAACGAGATCCGATACAATGTTCATGCTCAAACTTGGCACCAAATAACAATTATTAAGGTTTATAACTAATCCTGTAGGTAAATGTAGAGGTAGCGTGTCGACGGCGATCACATCGACCTTGAACCATTCCCGACGCCGCATCGTCACTTCGCCCTTCGCCAGCCTCCGCTTATTCCGCAGCTCCTGCTGTGAGTTACAAATATGAGCAACGACACCGTATCAAATACCCAGTGAGTTACTACGAGTACTGGTAAGGTACACATCAATTACATGTATATCAAATATACCTTTAGTGTTGCCGGCCTTCTTATCCGCTAAGTATTTGGGGCAGTTCCGCTCCAAAGGACCCTTCCCTTGCAATAAAAGCACTCAGCCTCGTGCTTGGGTCCATTCTTTGACTTCTTCCCGCAATCGCTTACCGGCGCGGCAACATCTTTGCCGCCCTTCTTGAAGTTCTTATTACCCTTTCCTTTCTTGAACTTAGTGGTCTTATTGACCATCAACACTTGATGTTCTTTCTTGATTTCAACCTCTCGCCGACTTCAGATTGAAAATACTTCAGAATGGTCTTCACCATCCCCTGCATATTATAGTTCATCACAAAGCTCTTGTAGTTTGGTGGAGCGATCAAGGATTCTGTCAATGACGCCTCATCCGGAGGTTAATGTCCAGCTGGGACAAAGCGGTTGTGCAACCTGCATATTTTGAGTATATGCTCACCGATGTAATTGTTTTCTCCATCTTACAACTATAGAACTTGTCGGAGACTTCATATCTCTCGACCCGGCATGAGCTTGGAAAACTAGTTTCAGCTCCTCGAACATCTCATATGCTCCGTGTTGCTCAAAACGCTTTTGAGCCCCGGTTCTAAGCTGTAAGCATGCCGACCGAACGAGGGAGTAATCATCGACGCGTCCGCCAAACGCTCAAATTGTCTTGCAGTGCTGGGAGAGCAGGTGGGTCACCTAACGGTGCTTCAAGGACATATGCTTTCTTGGCAGCTATGAGGATGATCTCAAGGTTCCGGACCCAGTCCGAGATAGTTGCTGCCATCATCTTTCAGCTTGGTTTTCTAGGAACGCTGAAGTTCATGTTGACATGAGCGCTGGCCATTTGATCTACAAGACATATTTTGCAAAGATTTTAGACTAAGTTCATGATAATTAAGTTCATCTAATCAAATTATTTAATGAACTCCCACCAGATTTGACATCCTCTAGTCATCTAAGTGATACACGATCCGAGTCGACTAGGCCGTGGTCCGATCATCACGTGAGACGGACTAGTCATTGTCGGTGAACATTCTCATGTTGATCGATCTTCCATACGACTCGTGTTCGACCTTTCGGTCTCCGTGTTCCGAGGCCATGTCTGTACATGCTAGGCTCGCAAGTTAACCCTAAGTGTTTTGCATGTGTAAAACTGTCTTACACCCGCTGTATGTGAACGTAAGGATCTATCACACCCATCATCACGTGGTGCTTCAAACGATGAACTTTAGCAACGGTGCACAGTTAGGGAGAACACTTCTTGATATTGTTGTAAGGATCATCTTATTTACTACCGTTGTTCTAAGTAAACAAGATGCATAAACATAATAAACATCACATGCAATTATATAGTAGTGACATGATATGGCCAATATCATAAAGCTCCATTGATCTCCATCTTCGGGCTCCATGATCATCTTGTCACCGCATGACACCATGATCTCCATCATCATGATCTCCATCATCGTGTCTTCATGAAGTTGTCACGCCAACGACTACTTCTACTTCTATGGCTAACGCTTAGCAATAAAGTAAAGTAATTTACATGGCGCTCTTCAATGACACGCAGGTCATACAAAAATAAAGACAACTCCTATGGTTCCTGCCGTTGTCATACTCATCGACCTGCAAGTCGTGATTCCTATTACAAGAACATGATCTCATACATCACAATATGTCATTCATCATTCATCACAACTTGGCCATATCACATCACATGACAATTGCTGCAAAAACAAGTTAGACGCCCTCTAATTGTTGTTGCATCTTTACGTGGCTGCAATTGGGTTCTAGCAAGAACGCTTTTCTTACCTACGAATAACCACAACGTGATTTTGTCAACTTCTATTTACCCTTCATAAGGACCCTTTTCATCGAATCCGCCCCAACTAAAGTGGAGAGACAGACACCCGCCAGCCACCTTATGCAACTAGTGCATGTTAGTCGGTGGAACCGGTCTCACGAAGCGCACGTAAGGTTGGTCCGGCCGCCCATCCCACAATACCGCTGAAGCAAGATAAGACTAGTAGCGGCAAGAAAGTTGACAAGATCTACGCCCACAACAAAATTTTGTTCTACTCGCAATAGAGAACTACGATAGACCTAGCTCATGATGCCACTGTTGGGGAACGCTGCAGAAAATTAAAATTTTCCTACGGTTTCACCAAGATCCATCTATGAGTTCGTCTAAGGAACGAGTCAAGAGAGTGAGTTTGCATCTACATACCACTTGTAGATCAAGTGCGGAAGCGTTCAAGGGGATGGTGATGATGGAGTCGTATTCGCCGTGATTCGGATCACCGATGACCAAGTGCTGAACGGACAGCACCTCCGCGTTCAACACATGTACGGTACGCACGACGTCTCCCCCTTCTTGATCCAGCAAGGGGGAAGGAGAGGTTGAGGAAGATGGCTCCAGCAGCAGCACGACGGCTTGATGATGGTGGAGGACAGCCCCAGCAGGCTTCGCCAAGCACACGCGGAGGAGGAGAGGTGTTGGGAGGGAGGGCTGCGCTTCAAGTGTGTTGCAGCCTCCCTCGCCCCTCTATTTATAGGGGAAGGGAGAGGGGCCCCCTCTAGATGGGAATCTAGAGGGGGCGGCGGCCAAGGAGGGGGGGCTTGCCCCAAGCAAGGGGGCGCCTCTAGGGTCCCCCAACCCTAGGCGCATGGGCCTGGGGGGGGCGCCCAGCCCACCAGGGCTGGCTCATTCGCCACGCAGCCCAGTGCCCCCGGGAGGGGTGGCCCTCCCGTGGACCTCCGAACCCTTCCGGTGGCCCCTGCACAATACCGGTATGCCCTCAAACTTTTCGTGTCCGCTTGTCAACTTCCCATATATAAATCTTTACCTCCGACCTTTCCGAACTCCTTGTGACGTCCGGGATCTCATCCGGACTCAAAACATTCGTAATAACATACAAGTCTTCCTAATAACCCTAGCGCCACCGAACCTTATGTGTAGACCCTACGGTTCGGGAGACATGCGACATGACCGAGACGGCTCTCGGTCAATAACCATCAGCGGATCTAGATACCCATGTTGGCTCCTACATGCTCCTCGATGATGTCATCGATGAACCACGATGTCGAGGATTCAAGCAACCCCAGATACTATTCCCTTTGTCAATCGGTACGTTATATGCCCGAGACTCGATCGCCGGTATCCCAATACCTCGCTCAGTCTCAAGCATCGGCAAGTCACTTTACTCATCAGAATGCATGATCCCATGACCAAACACTTGGTCACTATGAGCTCATTATGATGATGCATTACCGAAAGGGCCCAGAGATACCTCTCCGCCATACGGAGTGACAAATCCTAGCCTCGATCCGTGTCAACTCAACAGACACTTTCAGAGATACCTGTAGTGCACCTTTATGGTCACCCAGTTACGCCAGACGCTTTGGTACACCCAAAGCACTCCTACGGTATCCAGGAGTTACACGATCTCATGGTCTAAGGAAGAGATACTTGACATTGAAACAACTCTAGCAAAACGAACTACACGATCTTGTGCTATGCTTAGGATTGTCTTGTCCATCACGCCATTCTCCTAATGACGTGATCCCGCTTGTCAATGACATCTGATGTCCATAGTCGAAACCATGACTATCTGCTGACCAACGAGCTAGTCAACTAGAGGCTTACTAGGACATGTTATGGTCTATGTATTCACACGTATCACGATTTCCGGATAATACAGTTATAGCATGAATAAAAGACAATTATCACGAACAAGGAAATATTATAATAACCCTTTTATTATTGCCTCTAGGGCATATTTCCAACAAGCTCTCCCCCTCTAACCCCTCTCCCTCGCCTCAAGGGCCACCATGGGCGCCGCCCCTCCCCGAGCCCATACACACACACACAAGCATGATGAACACACACACACATACACGTATATATGTATGAATGCATGTATATATTAGTATATACGTATTTTGTATGTTTAATTAGTTTAGATTTTTAGATTATTGTTTTTCACTAGTATATATGTATGAATGCATGTTAGATGGATATAATTAGTGTTTAATTAGTATGGAATTTTTTATATAATGTTGTTTTTCTGTTTTTTAATGGATGTATAGAAATTGTTTTTTCTGTTTTTAGTGTTAGATGCTTAATTAGTATGAAATAGTATATAGATTTTTGAAATAGTAGAAATGTTAGAAATTTTAGTTATCAAAATCCAATCATTAAAAAATATTATTTTTTGCGGCATATAGCCAGTATTTGTTCTCGACGATGCCCGCCCGCATCGACTCCGTCTGCTGACGACGCCCAGCCGCCCATGTCCGGACTCGGCTCACTGGCTGGCACCGGAGGTGCTGCTCGAGGGCGCGCCGCTTGATGAGGAACCCGCCCCGGTCCCGCTGCCGACCCTCGATCTCGCTTTGGTGGCGTCACAGGCCAGTTTCTGGTAAGGAGGGACCTGCCCACGGAGGTGGTACGTCATTGTCGTGGAGGAGGACGAGCACGCCCATCGCTACATGGTTGCTAGAGGGCGGCAGGTTCTCCAATACCGGCAAGATCTTCAGGGATCTCACTTCAGCTATGATCCTGTGAGGGTTCCTTCTTTGGGTGTCCACCGCCATGACGCAGAACCGCGAGTGTCCTAGATTCTTCTGTAGTATTCGATCTTTAATTAGCTAGCCAAGATGTACTATTCATTAATATATATTATTCGAGACGATGTATTCGAGATTGTATCTATTATTCTAGACGAAGTATTCGAGATTATATCTATTATTTGAGACGATGTAATTTGAATACTAAATTGTTTTATATTTCTTTTGAATTAGTTAAATAAAAGCTATGGCAGACAATACCGACAGAGAGGGAGAACAGACCATGTTCGATATGATACACGGGCCAGATGATAATCAGAATGAAGAAGATTATGACGGCTCCAAATTTCTAAACAACACCGGAGAGGGTGATATGATATTCGATCGCGATTTAATCGAATTGATGAAGTCATGAACTACGATTATGACGATGACGAAGAACATGTTGATCCTGAAACAACAAAGACCGCGAGGTATATATATTTATATAAGCAGGTTTCGTGATCATCACATGTTTTAAATGACTTGAAGATATATTAACGAATCGATCTTTGTTCTTTCAGCCATCCGGATCGAGCAAATCTTCGTGCAAAAGGACTAAACGAGGCCCAACAAAAAGTTGAAGGAGGGCGAAAGTACAATATCGAGGCAGATGACCTAATGGCGAACCATTAGCGCCTAAGAAGATTATGGACAAGTTCATTCGCTGCCATGGAGTTCTTGTGAAGGACCAACTCCCGATCTCCCTTCAAGAATGGAGAGAGCCAACAAAAGACAAAGGACAAAAGGCAAAGAGGACGCTGCTCCATGTCCAGATGTTACTTTTGTCGACAAGAATAAAAAAGATCTGCTTTGGGATACTCTCATGGAACATTTCACCCTACCAGATCATTTCACGTATGTATGTGCAGAAAGTCCAGGACGCTGCTCTTAGGAAGATGGCGGTTGCATTCAAGAACCACAAGAATCGTGAATGGGACAAGTATGTCAAGGGAGGAAGGAAGACTCCAGTATTCGAGGGAACACTAGAGAACCAACGTGCTCATTGGGACGATTTCGTGAAATTCAAGGATTCAAAATTAGCTAAAGAACGGTCGAGAATAAACAAGAAGAATGCCAAAAAATGATAAGTTCCATAAGTCAGGGCTGTGGCTATGCGTGGCAATGCCTAAGTGGGATAAGTCTGAGAAAGAGATGGAGGATGCAGTGTCACTCCGGATACTAAGAGCTGGCCCCCTGTGCAGGACTTGGTTCTATGCGCATGGGGGAGTTGGACCAAGACAGCAAAGTTTCGACGAAGGCATGTCTGAACGGAGCCGACGATGCGATACTTGTTGCAATAGAAGAGGCACGATCGGGGTGTTCCATCCCAACAGAGAGAATGACGAGCTTACGCGTTCTCGGGAAATCCTGAACACCCGGAAGAACACGAGGCAAGGGCGCTTATTCCGTGGTATGAGGGGTTTCAGATCGAACAACGACTACGTAACCTGTTGGGGATATAACTATCGAGTGTAAACCGCTCAAGGGGCCGGGTTACCTCGCCCATGATCAGGGCCCACGGGGAGGCCCAGCGCCAGAGGCGGATTAGGGTCCATTTATGTAAACCGCCTTAGTCTTGTAACTTGTGCCGAAGATAAGAGAGAAGAGACCGAGCCGACACTTGTATGAGCCGGATCGACTCAGAGACCGCCGGGCCAACCCGTATATAAGAGGACGACCCGCGGCGGTTTAGAGACGTATAATTCGAGGCTTAGGCGGTTATTGCTCCCTAGTCACCGAAATCACATCAATCCCATCACAACCGGACGAGGCTTTACCTTCATCAAGGGGCCAAACTTGTATAACTCCCGTGTCTTTGTGTCCGCTTAACCCTCTAAGTTAACCCGCTCGATGGCCCCGCGACTAAGTCCTTTCACGAGGACATCTGCCGTGACAATTCCACGACAGTTGGCGCCCACCGTGGGCTATCGCACGATGGTTTGATGATCTTAGAGGGCAAGTTCGGCGACTCAAGGCTATGCTGTGGGCCGGATGACTAAGAGTCGTCGCGGCAAGCTCTACATCGACGATGCGGATCGGGGCCCCGAGGCCGCTCGACGAGTACGGGTACCGGGTCCCTTTGGTGGCATACACGTATTCATCGGCAAGATCGGCGAGCCAGGGCCTAGGCCGGACATCTGCACCGACTCGCCGAGACGGCTCACGGGCGAAGAAGAGTCCTGCCCTGGCTAAACCGGCCGTCAAGCTGCAGCTGCGGGAGTCGCCCACGGAGACTATGAGGGCGGATCAGCATCCGCGGCGAAACCATTGTCTACTCGGCGACGAGTCGTCCGCCGGAGAAACCGAAGTCTTTGTACCAGCTGCAAGATGGCCAGATCGGGGCTGTTCCGACGGTGAGAGTATTCCGACCCTTTGATCTACCCAGCCGGTTGAATTTTCATGGCCGTACACAAGCGACGCTCACTCTTCGATCATGGGCGCCCATCGTCGCTGGTTCAGCAGCGGTGGTGGCAGCCGAAGGAGGCCCCGCGCGCCCACCGCTCAAGTTTTATCAGATTTATTCGACGATTGGCTGCGCCATGGCGAGGCTAATCCGCGGATCAGACCTGCACAACGCAGATTGCAAAGGTGAAGGAACATATCGCTAAAGCTAAAGCGGATCCGCAGCCGCGACGTGAGGATGGCGCGAACGGGCCGCTGGATGCACAGCTTATAGGCTCATGCCGGATCGAAAAGGCCACATGAAGTCATGAAAAGGAAGTACAGATCCTGCTTACCTTCGGTTTTCGAGGGAAGAGAGTTTTAATACCCTCGTGGCAGGGACCAGAATCCGCCGCCGTGGTGAACCGCCGAAGCACTGGACGGGCGCCGTTCAGCCTCGCAGATAGATCTGCTCGCCATCATACCGGGCGCGCCTCAGGTTGTGCAGACACCTCCGGTCACTACTCCAACCCGATGGATAATCTTGTTGCGGCTGCGCACGGTTGGAGGCGATTCCAATTGAAGGTGATTCACCACAGCGTAGAGACACGCCGGGTTAAGGAGCTCCTCAGATGGCCCTCGCTCAACAGAAGCGATTCATACAGCCGATCGGATCCACTCCACCCCGCCCAAGACGGAGCTATAGCCGACGCTACCGATTTAACCGCCATATCAAGCAATGCGCAGCGGTCCGCCTCCGAGGCAAACAACCCGGGCGGGTGGCTTCAAGACGCCAAGTGGTGGTGGACCGCCAGGCACGAGGGAGGCCAAGTTAGCAGACAACATGAGGATCATCGATCGCGCCGTTCGTCTGACCATCTTCCAACCGGGGTCACGCCTGCTCATTGGGGTGCTGTGCTCGCCCCCGCTTCCGCAATGTGCGCTTATGCAAGGATTTCAAAGGGCCACGCAAGGTGCCCAATTATACCGCCGATTTGGCTCTGTATGCGGATAGAAAGCTATGATATGGCCATGGAGATGCTGGATGTGGATGAAGCTGCGCAGCGAAGTATTTCACCATGATGTTGGAAGGTACGCCTGCATTTGGTTGAAGAACTTGCCGCCTAACTCAGCTTAGTTCATGGACCCAGCTATGGACCTGGTTCATTCAAAATTTCAAAGACACCTGTAAACAGCCCATGTCTGTGGTGGATTTGGCGGCTTGTGTCCAGCAGTAGGGCTTAATCCACAACCCATTGGGTGCGCCGCTTCGGAGGTTTTACATTCGCCGACCGATCAACCCCGATTCCGCGATCTTAACCCTAGAAGCCAACCGCCTGCTCAACCATTGAAGTTGAAGCTGGGTCGCATGAAGCGCTTTTGCAATGACATGGGCACTCTCATGGGCGCTGGTAAAGTATGCTGATTCGATAGTACCAAGGATCCCGAGTCCGAGGATGACGAAGTAGGGAAGGGAAAAAGTAATAGCAACTCCAGAGGCCAGCAGATCATTCGGCTGGCAATGGGGGAAACAAGCGAAAGCAACGGTAACATGGGCTTCAGAGCTAACACCAACGCTGCAGGACAAGGGTCAGCGCGCAAGGGTAAGTAATCAAACCGGGCGGTGCGCAAGGTCACAATCTGATCGCTTGAATTACCTATTGAATCAACCTTGTCCGCATGGGACGAAGGAGGCGCCAAAGAAACCACCTCGAAGGATTGTTATATCATGCAGGAGTTCAAAACTCTAATGCTTTCCAAGATGATCAAGGGCCCGGCGGCGGTTCGTGGTCCGCCCGGTTACGGTGGAGGAAATTCGCCCAGTGGTTCGTGGTAATCCGGCGGCAAGGCAATCGAGCAATCGTAACAATCGTAACAATCGTAACCAAGGGGTTACAATTAACAACAGTAGCAGCCGGGTTACCAAAGTAATCCAAAGCAGCTTGAACCGTGGATGCATCCATGTCTTTACCACCATCTTGGACAAACGAGACCGAAACTTCGAAGCGGGCGGTCAAGGTTGTTGAACCGCCGCACCGCATTACCCGCGCTGGTCGAGCAGCCTATTGTATGGAGCAGGGGATCATCCTCCCCGGTTTACAATCCGGGTCAGCTGGCCCTAGTGGTGGCGCCTCGTGGAGGATACAAGTTTACCAAAGTGCTTATGGATGGAGGGAGCCGATCAACATCCTGTACTACGAGACCTTCCGGCGATGGGGTTGACGGATAAGCATCTCAAACCGCCCAAAGACAAAGTTTCACGGTGTGGTGCCCGGCAAGTCGGGCGCATCTGGTCGGTAAGATAGCTCGAGGTAGCCTTTGGAGATGAACATGACTCAGATCGAAACATTGACGCTTGAGGTGGTGAAAATCCAAAGCCCTTACCACGCCTGTTTGGGCGGCCGGTTTATGCTAAGTTTATGGCACGGCCTTGTTATGTTTATTTGCAGCTGAAAATGCCGGGTCACAAAGGGACGATAACGGTTCATGGAGCCGCCGGATTGCGCTGGAGTGCGAGGAAGGTGATGCGGTTTATGCAGAGTCGGTTTGTGCCATCAAGAGTTAAAGTATTATAAAGACAATGTTGATCCGCGGATATGACCCCGCTGAAGAAGCCAACTACAGAGCACGATCCGAATTGAAGTTTAAGTCGGCGGCTGAGACTAAACTTGTTGATTTTGTGCCCGCGATTCGCCCAAGCAGTTCACCATCGCTAACTTGATCCTAAATAGGAAAGCGCCATCGAAGTTCATCCGTGAGAATCGACATTTTTGCATGGAAACCTTCGACATGCCAGTGTACCGAGGAACTCGCTGAGCACACTCTTAATGTTGATCCCAAGTACAGCACCGTAAAGCAGTTTCTTCGCCGGTTTAACGAGGAAAGGCGCAAGGCCATTGGAGAGGAGGTTGCTGTGCTCTTAGCGGCAGGGTTTATCGCTGAAGTTTTCCATCCAGAGTGGCTTGCTAATCCGTGTTGGTCCTTAAGAAGAATGGCACTTGGCGATGTGTGTGGATTACATGATCTTAACAAGGCTTGTCCGCAGATCCTTTCGCCTCCCCGCATTGATCAGATTATTGACGCCACGGGGGTTGTGAGCGCTTGAGCTTTTAGATGCATATTCGGATATCATCGATTAAGATGGCGTTAAGGACCAGGAGAAGACGGCGCTTATCACCCCTTTGGAGCCTTCGCTATGTATCTATGCCTTTGGGCTCAAGAGCGCCAAGCAACTTATCAACGCTATGACAGTAATTGCTTGCATGAACAGATCGGCCGAATGTGCATGCTTATGTGGATGATATTGTGGTTAAGTCAAGGAGGAAGGAAACTTTGATTGAGGATCTAAAGGAAACTTTTGACAACTTATGGGTGTACAAGATGATGCTCAACCCGCTAAGTGTGTCTTCGTGTTCCGCAAGTTATTGGGTTTTCTTGTGTCCAACAGAGGGATTGAAGCTAATCCGGATAAAATTACAGCTATCACCTCCTTGGCTAAGCCAAAGTGCATCAATGATGTCCAGCGATTGGCGGGTCGGATTGCCGCGCTTAAGCCGGTTTATCACCACCTAGGAGAAAAGGCCATTCCTTTGTACCAGATGTCAAGAAGACGGATCAGCTTTGTCCGAGTTCAGCCGCCGATGAAGCATTGAGGACTTAAAGCGCAGTTGGCCAACCTCGCTTGTTCTCGCCGCCCCCATTGACAAGGAGCCGCTTCGTTATATGTTGCTGCTAATGCCGTGGCTGTCAACAGAGCCATTGTGGTGGAACGAAGGAGGCAAGGAAGGAGTATCCGTTCAACGGCCGGTTTATTACATCAACGAGGTCCTCATTGAGTCTAAGCAAAGATATCCGCATTGGCGTAAGCTGGTATATGGAGTTTTTATGGCGTCGGAAATCAAGCAATATTTTCAGGGCACCCCATCACGGTGGTCGGCTCAGCCCTTTGGGCGATATCATACAGAACCGGGAAGCGACTGGTCGGATTGCTAAGTGGGCTATAGAACTTGGGCCGCACGGTTTAAGAGAAGCCGGATCATACCTATTGGACCATCCACTTTGATGGGTCCAGGCAATTGGAGGGCTCGGGGCTGGAGTCGATTAACTTCCCCGCGAGGTGACAAGTTCTCATACGCTCTCCGCTTAATGTTCCCTTGTACTAACAATGCAGCTGAGTATGAAGCTTTGCTCCATGGTCTCCGGATGGCTAAGGAGATGAATCTCAGCCGGTTAAATGCTTTGGTGACTCGGACTTGGTGGCTCAAAGCAAGTATCGTGTACTTGGGATTCCAAAGATCCACTCATGGCTGCGCATCTGCCGGGAGGTGGATGTTGTTGCAGGACACTTTAAAGGATATCAGTGGACCATGTGGATCGTCGGAAGAACGGCGGCGGATGCTCTAAGCCGGCTGGGCTCTCAACGTAAACCGTCCCGCCTAATGTATTCCTTGACGATCGCATAATCCGCCGCTTAAGCTTCCCGATGAAGTAGATTTGGCTATTCCTGATCCGGAGGCTCGCTTGGTGGCAGCCTTGCATGTCATTCCGGATTGATGCTCCCTTATTTGGCATACATGAACCGGGCGAAGTTACCGAAGATGAGACGCTGGTCTGACAGATAATTCGGGCGTCTAAGTCTATGACCATATATAATGGCGAAGTTGCATCATTGCAGCGGTCGTGGGCATTTCAGCGCTGTGTGTCCCCCGAGGAAGGCCGTGAGATATTGCGTGAGATCCATGAAGGGGCTGTGGTCACCACGCCGTTCAAAATCCTTGGGCCAAAGCGCCCGCCATGGTTTTTATTGGTTGACTGCCCATGCCGATGCGGAGGAACTGGTCAGCGATGTGATGGTTGCCGAAGTTTTCTAGACGTGCTCACATACCGCTCAGGAATTGAGGATGATTCCAATTACTTGGCCGCTTGCAACTTGGGGCTGGACATGGTGGGGCCTTTTAAAAGGTCCAAGGACAAGAAAACACACTTGCTGGTCGCAGCTGACAAGTTTACAAAGTGGGTCGAGGCAGAGCCTCGTTAGCAAGTGTGATGCGCCACGGCGGTTCAGTTCATAAAAGGGTGATCTTCCGTTTGGGTTTCCACACAAGATCATCACGGACAATGGCACCAATTTGTCCAAGGGAGCCATGAAGGAGTTTTGTGAATGAGAGCACATCCGCTTGACGCTTTCTTCAAGGGCCCACCCGCAGTCCAATGGTCAAGCGTAACGAGCTAATCAGAGATCTTGAGAGGTATCAAACCCCGCTTATGGTCCCTTTGGAGAGGACGCCGGGTTGTTGGGTAGAAGAGCTACCATCCGTGATATGGAGTATCAATACTACCCCTAATAGATCCACCGGATACACACCGCTTTTTATGGTCTATGGAGCGGAGGCGGTCCTTCCTTGCGATATCCGGCTATGACTCGCCTGCGCGGCAGCCTATGTTGAGGCCGATAGCGAGGCAGCACGGCAGGACGCTTTGGGATCGACCGATGAAGAGCGAGATATGGCGGCTGCTCGCTCAGCAATTTACCAACAGGATCTTCGCCGGTATCACAATGCGCGGGTTAGAACAAGAACCTTTCAGAAGGAGACTTGATGTCTCGCTCATTCAAGACCGCATGATATGCACAAGCTATCCCCACCTTGGGAAGGGCCCTTTGTGCTCAGCAAGAATTTGCACAACGGGTCATACTATCTGATTGATATTCGAGAGCGAAAAGACTCACGACGCCGAAGAGGAGACCAACAGCCGTGGAACATAGCTCATCTTCGCCTTATTATACCGAGCCATCGGCTCCACTTATGTACATATTAAGACAATGTATATATTATGAATAAAAGCAATAAACCGGAGCCTCGCTAAAGCGGGTATCCGCTTTGTAAAAAGTCCGTTTGGGTACATGGAGTTGTTGTCGCAGCAGCCTCCGTTTAGCCCTTGATCTTGCTTCTCGAAGTTTTATGTCACTTGGGGCTTGGTCGGTCCAACCAATGCAACACCTTTTGATGGGCGAAAGCCACCAGATCACTTGGGGCATGGTCACATCTGAACCAACACGCCTTTGGTCGGCCTAAGGCCATAGAATCACTTGGGGCTTGGTCGAACCCAACCATTGCCATGCCACTTGATCGGCATAATGCCACGGTTTCAGATGGGGGCTCGGCTGACTTGAACCATCGCTACACCTTATGGGGAGCTTGGTCCTGTCCACCATGGTAACACCATCCGATCAGCTCAAGAAAGCCTTCTTCTTGCAAACGGTTTTATAATTGCCTTTGCTTTCATATTGATTTCATAACTGTTATTTGATTTTATTGGCCTTTTTAAACCGATGACCTCTTTAAACCGGTTCAATCTGTCAATTAATGGAGCTTGGTCTATTTTTAATCCGGAGATATTTGTTTCGGTTTGATTTTTTCTGTTAACATCCCATTATGGAGTAACAGGGGGCTTGTCATGACCCAACACGGTTTACACGGTAAACCGGCATTATAAACACAGGAGTTGTTTTCTCCTTTGACGGTAATGGTTTATACACCCTCCGCCTCAAGATTGGCTAAGCCAATTGCATGCCCGACGCTGGCAGGTATTTGTTTTTGTATCACAAAGGTTTGAGCATATACATCAATATTTTCTTATATAAATATATCGGCATCACAAGCCGGCTGGCGACACAAGCCGCCGTGGCGGTTTAAGAATTTGTGATTGCAGGCAAAATGCATTGAAGGTTTCAAACCAGTATCAAGACCTCCGCGCGAAGGTTACGATCGAGAGCATAAAAGCATGTTCAAAAACAAAGTGTCTGGTTATTCTATTACAAGGCCTTCCAAGGCCTCGGTGTTTCGTGATGGCGCTATGACTAGCAGTTTCGATGCATCACCCGCTTGACGGATTAAGCTTCTTCGCCGGGTTGACGGAGGAAGAGGGGCGCCAAGCGCCGGTTCAACTTCTTCCTCTTCATCACCCAAAGCCCGGAAGTCATTGGTAGACCAGTCAATCCGGTTAAGGCCCGAAGACAGCCTCTTCACTTATAAGCTCAGCCGATCAACGCCAGGGGCATAAGTGTGCTTACGGATTGAGGAACAAGGCTCAGACTTCGAATGACAAACTCCACCCACTTGTTGTTTGCATCATAAAAGAGCGGTGAACCGCCAGTTGGCTTCGCTGCCGCTGACTCGCCAATGACGATCTCCTTTGTTATTCGCTTCAGGTGTCATTATCAAAGGCTTCACCGCTCTCTTGAGCGCTGGGGAAACCCTTGGCTATGTCACCGATCAAGATCCGCTATCCACGCCTTTGGCGCGAAGTTAGAGCCAGAGAGTACCAGCCCGGCCGTGGATCGCTTTAACTCTTCAAGTTGCCCCGAACCATGGACAGCCGGTCCAAAGGTATCTTTGATTAGGGACGGAGCTGTGTTGTCGTATGATGTGGCACATATGACTCGCTGGCGCCGTATACAGCTGCTCAATCAGCGTAAGCGGCCTTGAGCTTCTTCCGCACATCGAGCCCAGATGAGCAATACGCTTGCTCGCACCGGTTTCGCATAGCTCAGGTTAAACCGCGGAAATATCAAAACAGAGATAATCAAGCAAGTTTTCTTACCAAAGATGGCAGAGGTCATGGCATGCACTTGGCGCTTTAGTCCGTAAGCTCTTCACCACCGGTTTAAGAGCTGCTTCAAAGATCTTCCGCCTGCTTTTTCAAACCGCCTTCGGTGTCCCAGCTTGGTCTGCTCGATTTATACCACTCCTTCAACAGTTCCATAGTGGCCAAGGCAGTTTTCAATTCGCCCTGGCCTTGGTGGTTTCGCTTGTTGAGTTTCCAGATTGGCTCAAGGTCCTTGAGTTGCACGGTTTGCTGGTATATCTCATTCGATAACAAAGGGAGCACGTTAGTTGTTTCATTATAAAGTCCCAAGCTCAATACAAAGCACTTGGGGCTAATGGCTAGTTGATCTCAGTTTGCTATGGGGATACAGAAATTAAGTCCCGCTTAACTATGCTAAGTTGAACCGACCTTGGGGGCTACAATACTGCAGTTTAAGGCGATGTTTTCTATGCAAAGTTAAGTGCCGTTTAGCTATGCATGCTTAAACCGACCCTTGGGGGCTACTATACAGCAAAAGTACAAGAAAGGCATAACTCTTACCTCATAGCGTCCTTCATGCGATGCACTGATCGCTTCAAAGTCACGGCTTGTGTAGAGCCGGTTCGAAAGCCGGAGTGAAGTTCTTGGGCGAGAGGTTGTCATGTCGACAGATCAGTTTTCCCTTATCTTTGCTCATAGTAGTAGAATCTTCCTTGACGCTGTGTTTTGCTAAAGCGACCGGTTGGCTAGGAGTGGTGTAGCCAGCGCTCGCCACAATAACATCATCATTTTTGGTTGGCTGGCCAGACCGGGCGGTCTTCTTTGGGCTTGGTGTCTTCGTACTTTGGCTCGGGCGGTTCAACACCACGACTCCGCCTGCGCCGACTCGTGGAGCAGGATGCGAGGTTTCCACTTGACCTCCGGTTCAGCTTCGCGGATCAGCGTTGTCGCCTTTGTACAACTCACCGAGCTATTTTTGGCGACTTCAGATTTTTCGGGTTTGCTCGGGTCTTTTTCGGATCAACATCCACAGAGGATCAAGGGTTTTCGCTTACTCAAGCGAGCCTTGGTGCTGTAATATTCGGAATTAGATTAAGATAAATCGACCAAGGCAATTGTAAACCGAATTGGCGGGACAGCAGATGGTGCTTACCCCGCAAAGAACTTTAAGCGGAGGCAGTATGCGGGTTGATGAACCGCCGTAAGAGTTGGAAGAGGCCTGATAATTCGGTCGATGGATTGAGAGGACATCGGAAGAAACCTTTAAGGGATAACGCCAGAGAACAAATCACCTCGACGACGCTCCGGTTGGTGTATCCGTAAACCGGATGAGGTAATCTGCTGACCATCGTGTCGGGTCGACGGGCGCCTTCAGCCTGCTGTGTCTTCAAGGAAAGGTTTGATTCAAATAAGCATAGGAATGAGATTTTTTCACTTTCCGGACGGCGCGATTTAATTCTTTTAACCGCACGAGGTCGGATTCGAAGAAAGAAAGATTACCTCAACAGGTCGGCATGACCGGCTTCAAAGATCATCCCGGAGTTAAAATTGTCAAGAAAAGGAATACAAAGGGACAAATTACAAGCAAGAAGAAACACAAAGAGGAGAGCCAGTTTACGGCGACTCCTCGTAAGGATATCAAGTTTTACCTCAGCTTCGATTCTTCGCCCTCCGGCGGATCGAAGACTCGCGGTTTTCCTCTTGCCAGCCTTCTTGGTGGCCTTGGACTTACACGCGAGCCCGGCCGGTTTGGTACGCCTGTATGAGCTGTTAGCCTGAGAAGTAACAAGAATTAATATATATCAACAAGGCATTAATGTCGTAAAAGCAGTGAGTAGAGCCACCGCAGCGGTTTGTTGGCAACACGTATGGAGCCAACCCGGTTTGGCTACGCATGAGATCGGTTCATCCAGCATCCGCTTCACCGCCTCTCGTGGCTTCAAGCTCATATTGGTAGCTCGTGACGCCTTTGAGGGTCTTGGAGGCTGCCAGTATTCGCAGCATCAATCCGGGCCGGCGGCTTAGTGGCAAGACGCCCCAAGAAACCCAACACCGCACAAGGTCCACACCAGCTAAGCCATTGGCCATTAGAGCCCGGAGCTTGATAATTTGAGGCGCAAAGTTCTTCCGCTCCGCGGCGGTCAAGCGAAAGGCAACGGATGATGGTTGCTAAGCCGTGAGGACGGTAACCCGCAAAGGATTCTCGCTGTCGAGCAGTAGCCTCGCAAAGGAACCAGGTTTGGTTCCAATCTTTTGATGGCTGTGGTGTTTGGCGTGAGGAAAGTCCACTTCCTTCCTTTTCGATTGAAACGCCGCCCAGCTCGTGTTGGGACCATCGTAAAATTCTGTACGGCGGTTCAAGTGAAAGAAATCCCGGAACAGCTCCACAGATGGTTCTTCTTGAAGATAGACTTCGCAGAAAACTTGGAAATTGCATATGTTTGACACAGAGTTCGGGCCAATATCCTATGGATGGAGTTGAAAACTCGCAAGGACATCCCGGAAGAATTTTGATCCGGCGGCAGAATCCCGGTCTAAGTGCTGCATAAACACAATTACTTCGCTTCCTTATGGATTGGGAGGGCATTCGCATCCGGAACCCGCCAAAGGAGGACATTTTAGAAGCTAAAGCGCCAGGTGACATATCCGCTGAGTTGCGCCTCGTAACCTTAGACCGACCCAATTGCAAGCTGAGAATTGAGGGGCCATTCCGAAGACTAAACTGCGAAAGAAAAGGAAAACGGTTCACCGTTAAAACGGTTCAGCACATTATACAATGTTAAACCGCGATTCGCAGCCAGTTTCAAATTCGTTTAATCGAGGACTAATGGAGGACGGATTAGCTATCAAAAGTCAAACCGCCAAAAGAGACAGAATCGAAAATCTACTAAGTGGATGTAAACAGATTTCACATGCGAATGGAAGTAATTTAGATCTACCAAGGTTCAAGTGAGAAATTTCACACCTATGCAAGCCTCATAGAGGGCAGGAAGGTTCGTATGCTTCTAAACAAGAGGATCTGAACAAAATGAAAGATGCACAAAGAGTTAAACCGACGGCGGAGCAAATACTGCATGTGATGTATGCTACGGTTGAATCATACGGCCATGGCAGGGCAGGTATGGGGACACTACGATCAACACCTATGAACTACAAGATGAACAGGACCTTCAGATGCGGATCTAGGGCTCAAGAGGAGCTTTACTCGATGCGCCGAAGCGCGGAGGAGCGCTTAAAGAGCTTCGTCCACCAGGTTGATGAAGCGCCTGAGCCGACGCTGGCGGTCGAAGGTCGGTGGCGGCGGCGAGCTTCAGAGACGGAACGTCGCGAGGAAGAAGAAGCGCGAAGAAGAAGAGAAAAGGGTCGGCCGGTCTACTTATAAGGAAACAGGACAATTAACGAGCGCGAGAATCGAGGAGTCAAAGCGCGGACGGCGCAGCGGTCGCCGATTTCGGGATAGTATTAAATGAAGGGAATCTTACTGCTTGATTTCTTTGTTAAAGATGACGCCAAGGCACCCCTGCTATGTGGTTGGAAGATGACGCCATGGCGGTTCAAGCAGATGGTGGTTTACGAAATACGTAAGGGAGAATCAGAGTTTCGAAGGTGTTGAAGATTAACATGAACCGTTCAAGTCAACTGGGCCTAATGTTGGGGATATAACTACTGAGTGTAAACCGCCCTGAAGGGGCCGGGTTACCCTCGTCCATGATCAGGGCCCACGAAGGAGGCCCAGAGCCCAGAGGCGGATTAGGGTCCATTTATGTAAACCGCCTTAGTCTTGTAACTTGTGCAGAAGATAAGAGAGAAGAGACCGAGCCGACACTTGTATGAGCCGGATCGACTTCAGAGACCGCCAAGGCCAACCCGTATATAAGGGGACGACCCGCGGCGGTTTAGAGACGCATAATTCGAGGCTTAGGCGGTTATTGCTCCCTAGTCGCCAAATCACATCAATCCCATCACAACTAGACGTAGGCTTTACCTTCATCAAGGGGCCGAACTAGTATAACTCCCGTGTCTTTGTGTCCGCTTAACCCTCTAAGTTAACCCGCTCGATGGCCCCGCGACTAAGTCCTTTCACGAGGACATCTGCCGTGACAATTCCACGACGTAACCCGTGTGAGAAAGAAGATTATGGAGGAGAAGAAGAGGAAGATGGAGGAGGAGCAGAGGAAGCGGGACTATGAACGCCTTCAAGGCCTAGAAGCAAGTCAAGCGGAATTGGCAAATAAATTCCAGCGGCAGCAGGAGCAGATCGACTCACTTAGCCAGCAAGAAGGGGTCTCAAAGAGCTGCAGCAGCTAGCGGATGATCCAGCATTGATAGCACCGCCCCATCCATGCAGAGAAGCAGCGTGGGTTCCGCCGGACGACGCAATGTTGGTAGATACCCTGTGGATGACATCACGGAGAACACTAGCTGCGAGCTACACGCCAAAATGAAGAACATATCCATGAAGGTGGCGGACGGCGCTGCTTTTCCAGCTACCCCCAAAGAAACCAACCATTGCATCCCGATTCCAGAGGGCTATGCTCGTGTCATGGTTGACGAGGTGGTGCA
This sequence comes from Aegilops longissima, assembly GCA_021605205.1. NCBI lineage: Eukaryota > Viridiplantae > Streptophyta > Magnoliopsida > Poales > Poaceae > Aegilops > Aegilops longissima. The sequence continues at coordinate 12,319,174 of CM038677.1, forward strand.
GCCATATTCGGGCTAGAGCTTGACATTCCCGGAGGTGAGGACGAGCGCTTCTGAGACGCCAACCATCGATCATCCTATGGAAAAGGATTGCATCATCTTCAAGGCCACCGACATCACACATCCGACTCCTTGTCAAGTCCGCCACCGAGTCAGCAGTCTCCCGCCTCCCGCAAGTCCACCAAGTCCGCAAAGTGTCGCCACCTCCTCCAAGTCCGCAAAGTGTCGCCACCTCCTCCTCCAAGTCCGCCACAGCCAGACGCCCACTCCTCCTCCAAGTCCGCACAACCTCAGCCACCTCCTCCAAGTCCGCACATCTTCAGCGGCCACCCTCCTCGTCCAACTCAGCCTCACACCGGGCGCTCCGCCACCAGAATCGCAGAAGAGACACCTGTAGCTATGGTGCATAGCGGTACGAGTCGAGGTAGTACAGGAAGTACAAAGGGAGGCAAGCGATATAAATATGGTCCAAGCCTCACGCCTCTTCCGCAGAGGTCTTATGACAGGTCCGAGGAGGAAATCGCAGCCATATCAAGTCCGAGGTGGAAGCCCATTTTGCACCGAAACCGCCACCGCCGCCAAGGGAGAAAGTGCTCGAGGAAACGATTGACCACTTCATTCGTATGGCTCAACCACTAGCTCCCAAGCCTGTTGACACAGACTATGAGTGCCACATCAGGAAGTTAAATCGAGCACGCCTACGAAGGAGGCGAGCTCGGATCGAGCAAACAAGAAGCAGCTGTCAAAAATGCGGAAAACCATTTCCCAATGGGAGAACAGGCGGCGCAATCGATCCCCTTGCTTGTTGTGCCAACAACACGTGATAAAGACGCTACGCCCAATATTATTGTGGGCAAACAGTTTACGCTCCCGAGGTGGGTAATGTGGTAATAACGGAGGACCATATAATGCAGGCTGAAGTTCTCAAAATCACCGTTGGACAACTCTCGAGATCGAGCCCATGCCTGTGCTTAGAGAGGATGAAATAAAACGGAAATATGTCCGGGCCAACCTTTGGTCCATCCAGACAAGGTCAAGAACCTCCCAACGAGAATGTATGAATTGCATCAATGGTACATGAACATTACCAAGATTTCCGATCGATTGTCCCTCATGGTGAATGTCAAGGAGGAGCATTACTTCCATGAGAAAGCTGTGTCCGCTGAGTATTCGAACTGTTTCAGTTATATAATCAAGACGCACTCGACAAATCTATCGCCGGTTGCTATTGTCTGTAAGTGATTTCTTTCTATAATTTAAGTCTCAAGCTAGCTGTAGTGATCCTTTTGATCAATCATTACCTGTAATTATCCTTACTATATTCTTTTCTCGTGGTATTATATGCAGGATGAAGATATATGAAATGAGAAAAGGTGGACGCTTGGCATTGGGTTCATTGACCCAAACACCGCTAATGAATACACATGGAAAATAAATCCACGCCATCAAAAGGACGAGAGGACAACATGCTAGAGTTCTTGAAGCGCCTCAAATACAATGAAGATATACTACTTCCTTACAACTTCCAAAGGAGTCACACTGCCTTGTACTACAAATTCTCTGTTTTTGCCTACTAGCTAGCTACATGTTTTTGCTTACATATGCCCGCTTAATTAAGACATGCAAACGTGTGCATGCAGATATCACTGGGTCTTGTGTATCATTAAAGTTGACGCCGAACAGTTGAAATATGGACTCACTACTCACGTAAAAAACTGACTATAACATCTTGTTTGGGATAGTCAACAGGTAATTTCAATCATTATTAACTATATATCTCGCCTATTTAGTTCGTCATTTTCATGATATGAACTATTTAATAACCCATTTATTCATTTTCTTTGTCGGTGGACAGGGCTTGGGCAAGGTTCATCAGCCACGGAAGGCTAATGGAAACAAAAGCTTAAATGGTTTCACCCAAGGTAAGTAATTATAGTACTAGCTAGCTAGCTAGCTGCCATCTCTTTAATTATCATGCTTGATTAATTATTATCTGATCAAATTCCATTCTCGTAAAGGCCCTGAAGCAGGCTAGGGACTGATCTGTGTGCATTCTGCGCTTATGAGAACATTCGCATGATGGCGCCCAAAAGGAGCAGATCTCAAAGACAGGAATGGGTACGCTTGTCAAAACACTATTCACAATTTTTACACCATTATCGATATCTAGTCACACAACTAATACACATGCATATTGATCTCCTTCTTAACAGTTCACAGAGGTGCGCTGGAGAAGCTCCTAGAAACGGAGCGCGAGAAGCACTTCAAGAGGAAATAGCGAGATTTTTGCTCGACCAGGTCATAAACCAAGGAGAATACTATTACCCGCTATCGCCCCATCGTGTTCAAGGCACCACTTAGGCTAATGCCACTGGCTCAAGGCAACATGCATATGTAGGACAAATTGTATATAGCTATACATGTGTGTATGTGTGAATTAATTAATATGATGGTTTGTGAGACATTGATGATATATATATATATATATATGCATGATTGGTTCTACTGAATTATATATATATATATATATATATATATATATATATATATATATATATATATATATATATATATATATATATATATATATAACGTGTACAATGTGTAGTATCGTAAAATACCAGCAAACTAAAAAGAATTAAATTGATAACACAAATTTAATTGAAAAATAAAAATAAAACAAAACTCATTAAACATTTAGTACCGATTGGTGTTACCAACCGGTACTAAAGGGCTCCTGCCCTCGGAGCTGGCTCGTACACGTGGTTGGTTTTAGCACCGGTTCGTGCTGAACCGTACTAAAGGGCGGGGGCTTTAGTGACCACACTTTAGTGTCGGTTGGGGAATCGCACTAGTGGTTTTACGAACCGCAAGCATGCCTGGTTCTGCACTAGTGTATCTTTGGTATATTTAGTATCTTCAGCCACAATACGACCTGCAGGAAGACCACAGGTGGAGTGTGCTTGACGGCAGCTTGGCCGCCACCTGCATACCCTTCTAGGCGGCCAGCAGAGATTCTTTGCCTCGGCAACCGCCTTTGGCCTAGAGCTATGCCAGGTCGCTGCTGCCGAGGATGGACGCCAGCAACGACATCGATCTCTCGTGATACCGACGGTTGGTTTTGGGGCGGACCATGGCGGGTGGCGGAGGCCATGGTGGGGAGAGGACATGGGCACGAGGCTGTGGAGGCTGACAGAGAGGAGGTCCGCAGAGCAACGCTGGTGGGGACGAGCGGCTTGTGTGATCGGCTGCTATGTATTGAGGGGCTACCTGTCCGTGAGGTACCTGTACATATAGGAGTGGCTACCTGACGTTGAGAGCAGTCCTAAACACGCCTAACAAGTGATCTAGACGCATCACATGGCACATGTGGCCAACTATCCATGGCACATGCACCAACTATCCAAGTTAAGTTGATGATGAGTATTTGATGAAAGTGATCTAGACATAAGCCCGTACATAAGATCTAGATATATGGAAATCTCACAAATTCAAGGACCATCTAGGGTACTTCTCAATTTTGGTATTGGTGGTGCCATTGTTATTCGAGATTATTTTGATGTTAATTTTTTGTCTTTTGAATTTAAAATACTTGAATCATGATCTGGGTGCTTCTTCTTGATCTGGTCGGTGAGTGAGGATGTAAGAAACAGGGACATAGATGCACATTGGGGTTAGAATTTAGGGAGATAGAAACCATCTAAAGTCTCTCTGCCCTAAAATAAATCTGAACCCTTATAACGAAACTTGATGCCCGTGCAGATGAACCAGAATATTTAATTAACTTATAACTATGCATATGGTGATGGAGCAGCTATTTGGGCTGATCTCCTGCTGTTCTAGCAAAGTTTGGTTTAGTATTTTGTTTTTCTCTATGAAAGATCAAGTAATCTGGTATCGAGCTCCTTCTTTTACAGTAATCGAATTTTGAGTTTGCAATGATTGTTCATGCCTAATTGGCAATATATATTCACAACAAATTATTTTTGTTGTCAGACGAAGGGCATGACGGATGGCACCAGCGGAAAGGTGAGCGCCGTGGAGATAAGCGAGAAAAGGAGTAGCGAGGCGGTAGGCAGCCTTGAAGAGGATGAGGGCCCGCTGCTGGGGATGCTCCTAGGGATTTTTGAATCAACGAGAGCAGTGTCGGCCAGGTATCTTCTTCCATCTCTGGATCCTAAACTATATATCTCTAATCTGCATTGACACGCAGTAGTGCCGGATACAAGTGTGTGGCTGCTCCAAAGGCGATGAAGTTAACAACTATTTATCCTTATTCCTCTTATTCATTGTGTATTTCCCGCTTTATACATGTAACAATGATGAATGATGATGAACTTAGACTTGGTGTAAGGAGAGTCATTCTGTTTCCTTGAACAAAACAGCCTTCTATCCTTATATTTATCCTAAAAGCTTTCAGACGATACTCACACCATATGATTCGTTGAAGCATAGACGTATTTTTTCACATCTGTTACAATCCAATATTTGTTAGTTAATCATATTCTTTATATTCGCAAGTAGTATAAAGTTGCCCCAAAATTGGTAATATGATTTTGGATTATACATTATATGCCGGCAAGGAGATTAATGCTGCCCAATAAACTAGCAGTATGAAATAACCCTGCATATATTTGTTGATTTTTAATTTGAGCCTTTCAATCCAACTAAAAAATTTATTTGTACAATATTTACTGACTTTTACCTCTTGTTTTGCAGGCTATCTAGAATGATTGCATGTATTAATGAAGTAGTCCACGTTAGGTGGATTGGCTCAAAATGGAGAAGCATGATTGTATTAAGCAGTTAAGCTCTAAGCAATTTAGAATGTCAATGTCTTGGGGCCCCCTTGCAATATTTCAGAGAACTATATTTTTTCAGACATTTTATATTGCCTCACGATGTTTGGGGGATCTGATTAGGTATTGTTTCTCTATATATCTATCCATCTCTCTGTTTTAGTTGCTAATAGAATAATGAACAATTGATAGGACTAATCTTATAGACATGTTTTCTCCTCAATCCGACTGTGTATTTTCCAAGTTTTGTGCTAAAACGGGAAAAAACATATGTTTTAAACTTCATGCAAACATATTCTCTGTGCAAATTTTAGCCTTGTTGTTCACAATTGATGCTGCCTGTGATTCACACTTATATTTGAGCGTAAAGTCTGAGTGTATACCGAATTAGGCTTTCCTTCGTCAGTTTATGTCGAGTTCACACTACAACACACATTTCCTTTTGAGTCTTATGTGAGTTACTTTTGAACTGATACACCAAATCAGGCGCTATAATCACCAAACAAACTAGAAGAAAATCATCAATGGATTTATCACAATATTATAAAAATACAAATAAATGTATACACCATTTTTAACAATAAATGTTATCAAAGATTGATGTATTTACCTCTCCCAAGATAGTAACATGTTCTAGAAGATGTGTTTTGTTGTAGTAGTACCTAAATGGTGAATTGCATGTTCTAGAATATAGGCTTTTGCATATTGCAATCAAGTTCTTTTTTATGGAATTGAGTTTCTGGTTGTAACTTGTTCGAACATTTGTTTAAAGGGAACAAAATACTCCATGTGTTTGTCTTCAATTAATGGATAATAACAATACACTTGCTTTTGTGAGATGATATCTTAAGCATAAATAATAAAGGCATTCAAGTGTTATTATCATTTGTAATGCAGAGCGCAATAAAGAGTTCAATGTTTTTGTAGCCCCTTCTTTATTTTGTGAATCAGATATGATAAGTCCTTCTATTATACGGTCGATTTTTTTATCGAAATACATTGCAAGTGAAGGGGATTTTAAATCATTTTTTTGTGTTATTGGCTATCTTTTCTGTCCATATTAAATTCGATATGCAACCAGTACAAATTTTACAAAGCCCGTGGTAACGCACGGGCTGTCTACTAGTATGATTTAGGTTACGGGAAGAGGCAGGGTTGTGAGGGAGAAAGAGAAGCCATGGCTTTGTCATGGCGGCGATGTGTGGGGAATATGATCGAGGATATGAGACATGTTAGGCCGGGAGATTAGGGTAATGGAACCAAGGGATGACTCCGCATCTAATCTTGGTGATCCAATGGTTTAGAAGTTTATATTAATTAGAAGAGGTAATTACTTAGAAGAGGTAATTACATAACTGGTGCTTGAACTTGCCACGAATGTGCACTTTAGTGCCTGAACTTGCAAAGTACATTGAACTGGTTCCACAAATTGGCATGGACATGCATATAAGGTTCAAATCTTGTTTTTATACGTCCATGACGCTCACGAGGCACGCCATGATGTAAGAGACAAGGCATGTGTCCTATTTTTTTCGGAAAACCCTCTAGAATATTTTTTTCCCTACAAAAGGCCCTCAGAGAGAAACTGATAAATTAAAAAAATCTATTAATTTATTAATAATTAAAACTGGTCCAGGGTTTGAACCACACGCGCAGGTGTGCATGGCTAGCCAATCGACCCATTCAAATTTAGTGTCAAGAATGGATTCATACACTTTATAAACATACAGCTGAACAACATAAATTAAAAAAATTATTCCAGCAATACAGTGTCATTGCTTTGAACCTGCAAGCAGGGGCTATATAGCGGCCGCACATACCACTCCAACTGGCGACATCGAATGGTAAAATGATAAATTTAAGTTTATAACATAACGAGCCCGTGTGGCTAAAATCACTAGTAGAAAACAGGGCTTTCGTCCAGGCCTGTTTAGCCCATTAGTCCCGGTTCAATCCAGAACCGGGACCAATGGAGCTATTTGCCCCGGTTCGTGAGCCCAGGGGGCCGGCCGGGCCACGTGGGCCATTGGTCCCGTTCGTCCGACCTTTTGGTCCCGGTTTGAGGGACGAACCGACCAATGGTCCTGGCTCTGGCCCACCACCATTGGTCCCGGTTCGTGGCATGAACTGGGACCAAAGGCTTCCTTTAGTCCCGGTTCATGCCACGAACCGGTCCAATGGTGCTGCCTATATAGCCCCTCAAGCAAGGGCAGAGCACACTGCCTGCTTTTTCCGGCCGAGGGGAGAGGGCTTGGTGGTGCTCTAGCTCACCTCCTATGCACACAAGGTGTTCATGGAATGCCCGAGCCACACTACTTAAGGTTTCTCCTCCCAAGCTCGACCGCCAAGCTCCATTTTCCTCAATATTTATCTAGGTTTAGCGGTAGGTCACGCCTGCCCCTGCCTTCATCGCCATCGATCACCAAGGCCGATCTCATCGCCGGCACCACCGTGGTGAGCCTCTTGTTCTTATCTTCTTTCTGAAAGGAAAATATTATTACTTGTTTGTTTAGATAGATACTTGTATTATTTTCTTACTTTTATTATTGCATCTTATATAGTGCGATGGTTTTGGTATCCGCCTCGCCGGCCCTCGCCATGTCTATGATTCGATGTGGTATATATTATCTTTTCATAACTATTGGTTCATTTATTGTTTATGAAAATTATGCCACCAATGTGACATAGATTTTATTTATCTAGGAGGTTGTTGAACCAGAAATTCCAACCGACCCTATTGTCGAGAGGTTAAATTTAGTTGAAGAAGAAAACAATTTCTTGAAGGAAAAATAAAAAACTTGAGGAGGAGAAGATGATATTGGAGTTGCATGTTGCAGATGTCGCCGATGATCACAAGATCAAGATGGATGCAATGCGCTTGAAGATGAGAAAGATTAGAAAATATGCCATCCATACCGAGGCTTGGTATCATTATGCCGCTGGATCAGTTGTTACCTTGGTTGCATTATGATCGATTTGTTTTCGCATTGAAATGTTTTACATAGTTTCAATGTATGGTTTAATTAATTTAGATGCTCGCAGAGCTTTATATTGTTAGATGAGAACTATGTATGTACTTTGGTTTTATGTGATGATGAACTTCTATTAATTTGGTCACTTAATTATCTATTCATGATGTTCTCAGAATGATTTTTGACACACTTAGTTATATATAATGCACGCAGATGAACCGCAATGGATGTACGGTGACGTATACACCTCCGAGTACATTAAGGGCGTGCATGATTTTCTCAAGTGGCTGAGGCAAACAAGCAGAATGGTTTTATGTGTTGTCCATGCCCTATATGTGGGAATACGAAGTCTTACTCGACCGGAAAATCCTTCACACCCACCTGCTTTACAAGGGTTTCATGCCACACTATAATGTTTGGACGAGGCACGGAGAAATAGGGGTTATGATGGAAGACGGCGAGGAAGAAGAGTACGAAGACAACTATGTGCCCCTGAATACGGTGATGCTACTGAACATCAAGATGCACTGACGATGTGCACGATGGTGCTGCAACGGGCGAAGCCATCAAGATCAAGAGGAACCGACGATGTGCCCGATGATGATGATCTCCGCCGGTCATTGTCGATGCAAGGACACAATGCGAAAGTCAAAAGGAGAAGTTGAAGTTCGATCGCATGTTAGAGGATCACAAAAAGGGTTGTACCCCAATTGCGAAGATGGCAACACAAAGCTCGGTACCGACTCAATTGCTGCAAGGGAAGGCAGAGAATGTTGTGCTCGATAAAGGATTTGAGAAGCTATCAAAATAATGAAGAAGAAGCTCCAAAGGATAACGAATTGCCCGACAAGACATACGCAGCAAAGAAGGTCGATGCCCTCTAGGATTGGAGGTGGAGAAGATACATGCATGCCCTAATGACTACATCCTCTACCGTGGTGCCTACAAGGATCTGAACGATGCCCGGTATGCGGTGCATTGCGTATAAGATCGACGAGATGACCCCGTGATGTTGACGGCGAGCCTCCCAGTGAAGAGGGTTCTGCGAAGGTGATGTGGTATGCTCCTATAATACCACGGTTGAAACGTCTGCTCGTAAACGGAGAGCATGCCAAGTTGATGCGATGGCACAGTGAGGACCGTAAGAAAGACGGAAGTTGAGAGCACCACGACGGGTCGCAGGGAGAAAAATCGAGAGAAAGTACTGGGATGAGTTTGCAAAGGACCCAAGGAACGATGGTTTGCTTTAAGCGCGGATGGCATTAATCCTTTCGGGAGCAGAGCAGCAATCACAGCACCTGCCCGTGACTCTATGTATGTATAACCTTCCTCCTTGATGTGCATGAAGCGGAAGTTCATTATGATGCCGCTCTCATCCAAGGCCCTAAGCAACCCGGCAACGACATTGATGTGTACCTAAGGCCATTAGTTGAAGAACTTTTACAGCTGTGGAATGGAAACGTGTACGACGTGGATGAGCACAAAAGGAGGAATTTGACCTAAAGGCGTTGTTGTTCGTGACCATCAACGATTGGCCCGCTCTCAAGAACCTTTCGTGACAGACAAACAAGGGATACCATGCATGCACGCACTGTTTACTTGACACCGATAGTATATACCGGGAAGCTGCAGGAAGAATGTGTACTGGCTATCGCCGATTTCTTCCGACCAACCATCAATGTCGAAAGAAAGGCAAGCATTTCAAAGGCGAGGCAGATCACCGAAGAAGCCCGCCATGCGCATCGGTGATCACGCATTTGCTATGGTCAATGATTTACACGTAATCTTTGGAAAGGGTCCCGCGGACTAGCTGTTCAATGACGCTGAGAATCACGCACCCATGTGGAAGAAGAAATCTATATTTTGGGACCTACCCTCATCGAAAGACCTAGAGGTCCGCTTCGATCGACGTGATGCACGGATTTAAGAACCTTTGCGTGAACCTGCTAGGCTTCTTGGGCGTATGGGAAGACAAAAGATACACCGAGGCACGAGAGGACCTGCAACGCTTGCACGAAAAAGAGGGCATGCCTCCAAGCAAGATGAAGGTCCCGCCAGCCACGCTCTACGAAAGAAGAGAAAGAAATATTCTTTCAATGCCTGCTCAAGATGAAGGTCCCGACCGCTTCTCGTCAATATAAAGGAATAATAAATATGCCGAGAAAAGTTCCGAACCTAAAGTCTCATGACTGCCACGTGATTATGACGCAATCGCTTCCGTTGCATTGAGGGGCTTCTACCGAAAACGTCCGATTAGCCATTGTGAAGCTATGTGCATTCCTCAATGCAATATCTCGTAAGGTGATCGATCCAGAAATCGCATCAATGCTAAGGAGTGATGTGGCGCAATGTCTTGTCAGTTTCGAGCTGGTGTTCCCACCATCCTTCTTCAATATCATGACGCACGCCCTAGTTCATCTAGTCGACGAGATTGTTATTCTGGGGCCCGTGATTTCTACACAATATATACCCCTTTGAGAGGTTCATGGAGTCCTAAAGAAATATGTTCAGAATCGTGCTAGGTCGAAGGAAGCATCTCCATGGGCCATCAAATGAGGATGTCATCGGGTTTTGTGTTGACTTCATTCCTGGCCTTAATAAGATAGGTCTCCCTAAATCGCGGTATGAGGGGAGACTGACCGAAAAGGCACGCTTGGAAGAGACTCAATAATATGCAGGACGGATATTCTTGGTCTCAAGCACACTACACAGCTTCTACGTAACTCTACCTTGGTGACCCCTGTATGTCGATGAACACAAGAACAGTCTCAAGGCCCAAACACCCGGAGCAAGGCGACGATCGGATTACATGTGAACACATCAGACTTTCAGCAGTTGGTTGGAAACACGCCTCGAGGTGACAGCACTGTTTGTGATGAGCTGTACTTGTTGTCCGTGGGACCATCTTCGACTGTAATGATTTGGAAAGGATACGAGATAAATGGGAATACATTTTACACGATTGACCAAGATGAAAAGAGCACCAACCAAAACAGCGGTGTCCGCTTGATGCAGCAACCGACAAGGGAAATGACACATATTATGGTTACATAGTAGACATATGGGAACTTGACTACGGAGTAGATTTTAAGGTCCCTTTGTTTAAGTGCAAGTGGGTCAATCTGTCGAGGCGGGTATGTGTAGACCCACAAGATGGAATGACAACAAGGATCTGAAAATCTTGGGTACACCGACGAACCGCTCGTCCTAGCCAATGATGTGGCACAGGTTATCTATGTGAAGGACATGTCTACCAGATCGAGGAAAAGAAAAGATAAGGAAGCGAATACATCATACAATGAGCCAAAGCGCCACATAGTTCTTTTCAGAAAAGGGACATCCCGGGAGTGGAGGGCAAGATGACATGTCTCAAGAGTATGAAAAGTTTCATGAAATTCCCTTCAAAGTCAAGGCTGATCCAAGCATCCCGATAAACGATGAAGATTATCCATGGTTACGGCGCAATAAGCAAACGACACAAGCGAAGAAAAGTGAAGACTTTCTCCGCAACTATTATGATGATACCATGCCAACTTTGTAACACACGAGTATGATACCATTGTCCGCTTTGTTCATGAACATGCTATGCCAACTTTTTCAGAGTTCATTTGAAAACTATGAATTTGAAAACCTCGCTAACCAAGGGCGCCACACCGTTTATAAGCCCGCCCTCTCACGCCTTTGTTGAGCTCACAAACTTGTGATTCACACAAATTTCAAAGAATTCAAATTTTATAAAACTAATGGCACAAACAGAAAGTTTATAATTGTTCTAAAACAAATGGCACTAACAGAAAGTTTATAATTTTGCTGACCTAAAAGCAAAAAGAATTAAAAATAAAGCAAAAACCAAAAGAAAATAAATAATGCAGAAAACAAAACAAAAAACTTGAAAAATAAATAAAATAGCAATAATAAGCATTTTGTTGTCAGAGAAACAAAATAAAATAAATAAAGCAACAAAGAAAACAAAAAAGTGTTTTCAATTTCAAAAAAATGGCACTAATGAAAGTTTATATTTTTCTAAAACTAAAAGCACTAACAGAAAGTTTATAATTTTGCTGACCTAAAAGCAAAAAAAATTAAAAAATAAAGCAAAAAACCAAAAGAAAATAAATAATGCAGAAAACAAAACAAAAAACTTGAAAAAAATAAAAATAGCAACAATAAGTATTTTGTTGTAAGTAGAAACAAAATAAAATAAATAAAGCAACAAAGAAAACAAAAAAAAATGTTTTCAAATTTTAAAACTAATGGCACTAATAGAAAGTTTATATTTTTTCTAAAACTAAAAGCAAATAGAAATAAAATATAAAGCAAAAAAAAGTGCCACCTACTGGGCCCCCACGGCCTGAATACGACTAGAAACCCTATGGGCCAGGATTCAGGCCCGTGGAAGGCCCAGTAGGCCCACAGGCACAGATGGCAGAGTTAGGCCCGAAAGCCTGCTTTAGAGAGGAGCTCGAGAGGGGAGCCGCACCGCACCTTATAAACTGGTGCGGCTCCCTCTCAACTAGCGAGGTGGGACTAAACATTTGGCATGTGGCAGCACATGGTTTTGGTCCCGTTGGTGGCACCAACCGATTGGGGTAAGTATTGTCTCAGCCAGGGCTCCAACCGGGCAATGCCTTTTAGTCCCGGTTGGTGCCACCAACCGACCAAAGGTCGCCGCTTCCCGCCTTTGGGCTGCTGAAAATTGTTTGGTCCCGTTGGTGGCACCAACCGACTAGGGGGGCATTAGCCCCGTTGGTGCCACGAACCAGACTAATGCCCTTGCTATATATACAAGACTTAGCAGTTTTCGCCAAAATTCATCTGCTTTTCTCGCCCGACGCCTTTCGCTCCTCGCCGCCGCCGCCGAGCCCTCGCCTGACGCCGCAGTTGGTCCACTCGCCGTCGCCGCCGCCCTGCTGCCCGACCTTGTCATTGCCGCCGCCCGCTTCGCCGCCCCGACCCCAGACTGCCTCGACACTGCTGCCACGCTCCCCCGCCCCGACCAGCATCAAGGCCGCCTCCGCGGCCGCCTCAGATCGCCTTCGACACTGCTGCCACTACTGACGCCTGCTGCCCCGACCACTGCCACACGCTTGCTGCCAGCGCCTGCACCGACCTCGTTGCCGCCGCTGCCACGCCACGCGCCCGCCCTGCCCTGCCCGGCCTGCCTCGCCTGCCGCCTGCCGGCCCCTGCCACGCCCTGCCCCACCACAAGTCCGTCCACACGCGCCTTTTCCTCTTTTTTTTGTGTGCATTTTATGTATATGTTCTCTGTATATATGTTCATATATGCAAAAGTTAGATTTAGAAACACTTTATATATGCAAAAGTTTCTATATGCAAAACTTTATACATATATGTAAGTATATATGTGTATGTATAGATGTATGTATGTGGATACATGAGGGGGGTCGATATACCCCCTCTCCGATAGCATTTTTGTGCATTTTAGGTTAGTGTATATATATGTTGATGTATATATGCAAAAGATAGATTTTTAGAAAATATACTATTTTTTCTGTTGATGATATGATGATGTTTTTTTAATATATGCATTTTTTCATATATGTATTATTTTTTAAGTTGTTAGTAGATATCGATTTTAGGTTAGTGCATTTTATCACTGATTTTAGGTTAGTTGATCGATTTAGTGCATTTTATGTTTGTTGCATTTTAGGTTAGTGCATTTTATGTTAGTGGAGAGGAAAAGTAAAATAAGGAAAAGGAAAATAAGTAGAGAAAGAAGGAGAAGGAGAAGGAGAAGACGAGGAGAGGAAGAAGAGAAAGAAGAAGAAAAGAGGAGAAGAAGAAGGAATAGAGGAGCTTTTTCTCCTTTTTTCTCCTCTTTTTTCTTCTTCTTCTTAATTTTTATCGGGAACGAGGGTGTCGAGGATCGCCGAGGGTCGAGGGTCGGGAACTAGGTAGAGGGTCGAGGGTCGTTAAGGGGTCAAGGGTCAAGGTTTCAGGGTCGAGGTTCCTATAGTGTCAAAGTATTGAAGAAATCCATGGTTGCCATTAGCCGAAGTAATTATGGCATGATGATATGAAGTCCTCCAAAGTTAGCTCGAATGGAGTCCTGATAGGATAATTTGCCTTTTGCTGAACTTTGTACCAAAAAGCTAATTATCCTATCTGGGACTCCGCTCCAAAACAACTTTGGAGAGCTTCACCATCATGCACCACATTTACTACTAATGATGAAGACATGGTTTTGTTGAATCTTTGACACTAGGCAGCCTCCTCGACCTCGGCGATCTTCGACCCTTGACCTCGATCGCCGGGCGATCCACGCACCTCTACCCTCACATCAAGGCGCCGATGTCCACGCCACTTGTGGGACATAGATGTACTGTTCAACACCGACCCTCCCGATAGCTTGAACACGTGGGGGGGTTGATATTACCCTCCTACCTTGAAGCTGCCTCGAGGCCACCCCTAACCCTTGAAGCGCTGTCGAGGCCACCCCAAACCCTAGAGAAGCAGCGCGAGGCCACTAATATGATTCCTTTTGTGATTAGCTAGCTAGTTCTACGCTTGCCACTAATATATCCATATCTGTCATGTTTGAATAATAATTGCCATGTTGTAAATATTTGTAGAAACTATGGACACCCCCGAGACGAAGCACAAGAAGCATTGTTGAGGGACATAATCGCACAAGGAAGTGATGCCGCTCGCTCGTTGATGTTTCTCAACGACAACGATGGTCTGGAAGGAGAGGGTGAAGAAGCAGCTGGCTATGATTTACATGGTCTGGCGACCCAATGCCGTGCAAGAAGGAGAGGGTGAAGAATTAGACCGTGAGGACGGCTCCGTGATCACCAAACCGAGTCCGCCAGGTATATATATTAGTTAAGCCTGTGCTGACTAGCTCGCCTTTGTTTTGGTATATATGTACACATATTAATTAACTCTCGCCTTTGTTCTTTTTCTAGCCCTCCGGATCGAGCACAACTTCGTAAAGAGACGAGGCCCAAGAAAAGTTGAGCTCGGATGAAAAGTTTGAGATCATACAAATCGCTATGACGGCCAACCGATTGAACCCTACCGACAAAGAAGGCATTTGTTGCTCAAGCGGGTTCGTTAGGGACAAGATCCCGATCAGCATCCACCAATGGTATAAGCCTAAGAACGAAGACCCCGAGGTGGCTTGTGTCAATGATATGCAGAAAAATGATCTTTGGACCGAGCTGAAGTCAAATTTTACCCTGCCGCTAGAGGATGATCCGAGAAGCCAGTAATAGAGCCATTAATCAAGTCTTTTGCTCTTAAGAAGATGGCAGAACTATTCAGGAATTGGAAGAAAGAACTCAATACGTATGTCGAAAAAAATGAGACACCAGAATTCAAGGGCAAATATGAGAAGATCAGAGATGATCGCCCGCATTTGTGGCCTACAAGACATCGGAAAAGAGTAAAAGATGTCAGCGACAAACAAGAGAAATGCTGCGAAGAAGAAGCTTCACCATCGACGGGTCGTGGTTACCTCGAGTCTGCCTAAGTGGGCCAAGGCTGAGAATGATCTGCTTGATAAAGGGATCGAACCCGAGACAATGAACTGGCCAGACTGCTGTCGGACTTGGTTCGTCGGGCCGACGGATCCTTGGACCCTATAACAGGAAGTGCATTTGGACGGACGGACAATTGGACATACAACACGAACCGGGACAAGGCCCACCACGGCACGAGGCGCACCGTGGTCCGGGGACATTTAAATAAAGTAAAACAGCCCCACCGGCCGACATGTAGAACGAGTAATTTCAAAAATTTCCACGCACACGCAAGACCATGGTGATGGCATAGCAACGAGAGGGAGAGTGTCGCCCACGCACTGAGACCGAAAGCGAAGCGCTTTAACAACGCGTTGATGTAGTCGACGTTCACGATCCGACCGATCCAAGCACCGAACGACGGCACCTCCGAGTTCTGCACACGCTCAGCTCGATGATGATCCCCGGACTCCGATCCAGAAAGTGTCGGGATGAGTTCCACAAGACGACGGCAGGACGATGATGATGTTCCACGACGCAGGGCTTCGCTCTAAGCTCCGCGACGATATGACTTCTCCGCGCAGGTTTCACTTAAGCTCCGCGACGATATGACCGGAGTGGAATATGGTGGAAGGGGCACCACACGGCTAAGGAACGATCCAGTAGATCAACTTGTGTGTTCTAGGGTGCCCCCTGCCTCAGATATAAAGGAGCCAAGGGGAGGGGCTGGCCGCCAAGAGGGGGCGCTGGAGTCCTACTCCTCCGGGAGTAGGATTCCCTCCAATCCTAGTTGGAATAGGATTCTCGGAGGGGAAAGAGAGAGAGGGGGCCCACCTTTCCTAGTCCTAGTAGGACTAGGGAAGGGGAGGCACGCGCCACCTAGGGCTGGCCCTTTCTCCTTTCCACCAAGGCCCACTATGGCCCATATAGTTCCCTGGGGTTCCGTAACCTCCTGCATCTGCAGAATTCTCGATTTCACTCGGAACATTTCCGATGTCCAAATGTAGGCTTCCAATATATCAATCTTTATGTCTCACCATTTCGAGACTCCTCGCCATGTCCGGATCACATCCGGACTCAACAACCTTCGTACATCAAAACTTATAAACTCATAATGAACTGTCATCGAAACGTTGTTGCAAGGGACCCTACGGGTTCGAGAACTATGTAGACATGACCTAGAACCATTCTCGGTCAATAACCAATAGCGGAACCTGGATGCCCATATTGGTTCCTACATATTCTACGAAGATCTTTATCGGTCAAACCGCATAACGATATATCGTTGTTCCTTTTGTCATCGGTATGTTACTTACCCGAGATTCGATCGCTGGTATCCAATACCTAGTTCAATCTGCTATCGTAAGTCTCTTTACTGCTCCGAATACATCATCTTACAACTAACTCATTAGTTGTAATGCTTGCAAGGCTTATGTGATGTGTATCACCGAGAAGGCCCAGAGATACCTCTCCATAATCGGAGGACAAAACCTAATCTCAAATACGCCAACCCAACAAGTACCTTTGGAGACACCTGTAGTATCTTTATAATCACCCAGTTACGCAGACGCTTGGTAGTACCAAAGTGTTCCTCCAAACGGATTTGCATAATCTCATAGTTACAGGAACATGTATAGGTCATGAAGAAAGCAATAGCAACATACTAAACGATCAAGTGCTAAGCTAACGGAAAGGGTCATGTCAATCACATTATTCTTCTAATGATGTGATCCCATTAATCAAATGACAACACATGTCTATGGTTAGAAACATAACCATCTTCGATTACGCCAAGTAGAGGCATACTAGTGACTATCTGTTTGTCTATGTATTCACATGTATTATGTTTCCGGTTAATACAATTCTAGCATGAATGATAAACATTTATCATGATATAAGGAAATAAATAATAACTTTATTATTGCCTCTAGGGCATATTTCTTCGCACGGCCTGCATACGACTAGAAACTCAACCTCTAGTTGGGCCAGATGCAGGTCTCACGGCCCTAGTTTTTTTAGGTGATTGGAATAGTGACCAAGAGAATTATTTGTTCACCCAATTATAATTATAAGAGAGTTAAACGAAACAAAGAAGTGACTTTGCTCATGGGCCTTAAATGTAGCCCAACTAAACAAGGAAGTAGAGGCCACGAGTCACGAGATCGCCGTTGCTCAAAAAATAGTCAGCATCGGTGCACTTCCACTTCACACCCGCTGGGAAGCGCCCAAATCCCCAAACCCTTGCCACCATGGCGGGGGGTGTTTACTAACGTGGACCCAGACGGGGCTTGTCGCCTTTGGGGATTCAACCCCAGGCCCCCCTGGGCCCCGCTCTAAAGGCCCCACCCGGGGCCCCGCCCGCTTTGGGTGGCCCCCCGGGTTTTCCCTTTGGGCCTTCCCCCCCAATCCCCACCCTCGGTTTGGGGTTTCCCCCTTCCACCCCCGCCCGATTTGGGGCCCGCCCACCCCAAAGTGGTGGACCGGGCCCCGTTTGGCCTGAAGGGTTTGGGGGAAAAGTTTTTTCCCCCAATTTTTTCTTTTTTCCCCCAAAATTGGTTTTTGGTTAAAAAAATTTTATTTCCACACCCTTAAATTTGGCAAATATTTCCCCTTTTTTTTAAAATTTTATTTGTTTTTCAAATATTAATAAAAAAACCAAACCCTTTTTTTAAATTAAAATTTTGGATGTCAAATTTTAAAACATTGTCCCTTTTTTTTTTAAAAAACCCCAAAAAGTTGAAATTTTTTAAATTTTTAAAAATAAAAATTTTTTTATTTAAATTTTTAAAATATATTTAATATTAAATTATAATAAAATAAAATTAATATTATTTTTTTAATTTTTTTGTTTTAAAAAAATTTTTCCTGGAAAAAATTTATTTTTTAAAATTTTAAAATTTAACAATGGGGGTTTTTTGTTTCTTTTTTTAAAATTTTAAAACATTCTTTTTTTTTGGGTTGTTAATTTTTTTTTTTAAAAATTTAAATTTTAAATTTTTTAAAAATTTATTTGGTATTTTTTTTTTTTAAAGGTTTTCCTTAAAAATCCAAATAAATTCAAGGTTTTATGAAAAAAACTTGGTGTTTTAGGGGAAAACCTCTTTCCCAAAAAAAGGTTTAAAATTTTTTTTTTTTAAAACCCTTTGGGAAATTTGGATACCTCCCCCGTAAAATTATGGGAAAAAGGGATTTTTTTTAATGGGGGGCCCAAAAAAAAATTTTTAAAAAACTTTAAATTGGGGGGAAAGGAAATTGAAATTTTGGAGACTTGAATTTTGTTTTTTGGGGGAAAATTTCCGGTTTTCCCTTTAGAAATTTAAAAAATTTTCCATTTGGGAAAAAATTATCTTTTTTGGGATTTTTCCCCTAAATATAAACCAATCTATAAATGATCCCTTTTATTGGGAAATATAAAAATTTTCACCCAATTATAATTATGAATTAAAGAAAAAAAGAATATTTCCATCCAAATGTGCCCAATCAAGGAATAACCATCAAACCATTGTCAAAAATAGTCAGATTGTTCCACTTCCCCTAGCCCCAAATTAAATTCCACATTTTTTTCAACAGGGACCTTTGTCCTAATTCAACCCACTTGCCATAAGATTAATGATTCTAACACCCATGGGTCTTGGTGCTGACTGTTTTGCTCGTGGAAGAGGCATCAACGGGTTGCAACATTCAGATCCGTATGTATTTTGCAAATCTCTATGTCTCCCACTTGGACTTGGTCCCAATGGAATTAAGCCCTTTTGATATTTTCCTCTTGTGAAATCTGGATTTGCCAAGGCAATTGCACCAATTTCACAAGATCTTCATTGGTCCCATGCACTAGGTATGACACCTAGATCGAAATGAACTCTTTCATCCGACTCTTCATTTTTGCTTCCAAGCAATGTATCCGCTTCACATGTAGATCCCGCCACGCGCTTTGTTTAGAACTGCACCCCGACAGCCCACCGTTAATAAAAATACGATCCGGTTTGATTTAGAATCGTCGGATCAGGTCAAACTTGCATCGCGTAACCATTTACGCTAGCTCTTTGTCACCCCATATGAAACATATCCTTAGTCCTTTTCGTATTTCGATGTTCTTGACCGCGTCCGGATCCACCGATTACTTTGGTACCTTCCGCCAAGCTTACCTAACATCGCAGTCTGGTACACAAATTGCATACATGATAGATTTGAAGCATAGGAACATCTTTCATTTTCTCTTATCTTCTTGTGGTCGGGCATTGAGTCCGACTCAATCTTACACCTTTTCGGTAAAAACCTTTCCCTGATCCATTTTGAACTTCTTCAAAACTTTATCAAGGTATGTTTTGTGAAAGTCCAATTGCCGCCTTGATCTATCTCTATAGATCTTGATGCCCAATATGTAACAGCTTCACCGGGTCTTTCATTGAAAAACTTTTATTCAAGTATCCTTTTATGCTATCCAAAATTCTATTCATTTCCAATCAAAATATGTCCCACATATAATATCGAAATGCTCGAGCTCCCCTCACTTTCTTGTAAATACATTCCAAAAGTCTGATAAAACCATATCTTTGATCACACTATCAAAGCTTATTCCAACTCCAGAGGCTTGCACGACTAAATTGATCGTTGGAGCTTGCACACTTTGTTAGCACCCTTTGGATCAACAAAACCTTCTGGTTGCATCATATACAACTCTTCTTTAGAAATCCATTCAAGAATGCAGTTTTAATCCATTTGCCAAATTTCATAATCATAAATGCGCAACTAACATGATTCGGACAGACAAGCATCGCCCGGTGAGAAAGTCTCATCGAGTCAACCCCTTGAACTTGTCGAAAACCTTTTGCAACAAGTCGAGCTTTGTAGATTACATTACCATCGGGCCACTTCTTCTTAAAGATCCATTTATTCTCAATGGCTTGCCGATCATCGGCAAGTCAACCAAAGTCCATACTTTGTTTTCATACATGGATCCCATCTCAGATTTCATGGCTTCAGCCATTTTGGAATCGGGCTCACCATCGCTTCTTCATAGTTTGTAGGTTCCCATGGTCAAGTAACATGACTTCCGAATAGGATTACCCCACCTGGCGATTTTACTCGGTTGACCCAGGGTTCAGAGTAACTTGATCCAAGCTTCATGATCATCATCATTAGTTCCTCACTAATTGGTGTAGTTGTCACAGAACCGTTTGTGATGAACTACCTTCCAATAAGGGAGCAGATACTTATCTCATCAAGTTCTACTTTCCTCCCCTCACTTTTTCGAGAAAACCCTTTCTAGAAAGGATCCGAATTTACAACGAAAACTTGCCTTCAGATCTGTGATAGAAGGTGTACCCAAACCCCTTTGGGTATCCTTGAAGACAATTTTCCGAGGGTTCGAGCTTATCGGTTGAAGTTTCTTCACATAAGCATCGCAGCCCCAAACTTTAAAAACGACAACTTTGGTTTCTTGCCAAACCACAGTTCATAAGGTTTGGTCTCAACGGATTTAGATGGTGCCCTATTTAACGTGAATGCGGCCGCTCTAAAGCATACCCCAAACGATAGCGGTAAATCAAAGAACATCATAGATCGCACCATATCAAGTAAAAGCAACGTCGACACACCATTTCCGTGGTGTTCGGGTGGCGGAGTTGTAAACTATTCCACATTGTTTCAAATGTAAACCAAACTCGAATCAAATATTCTCCTCCACGATCGATCGAAAATTTATTTTCTTTTCGATGATTTTCCACTTCACCAAACTTTGAACTTTTCAAATGTTTCAGATTTGTGTTTCAAAGTAGATATACCCATATGCTCAAATCATCTGGAAGGTGAAAAATAACGATACCCCCGGCCTCAACATTCATTGACCACAAACATCGATGTATGATTTCCAACAAATCATTGTCGCCCATAGTTCCGAGAACGGCTTTTAGTCATCTTGCCCATGAGGCACGGTTCCAAGTACCAAGTGATTCATAATCAAGTGATTCCAAAGCCCATCAAGATGGAGTTTTTCATCTTTAACCGATATGACCTAAACGGCGGGCCACAAATAAGTTGCATTATCATTATCAACTCGCATCTTTTGGTTTCAACATATGAATATGTTATACTACGAGATTCAATAAAATAGACCACTTTCAAGGGTGCATAAAAAAGATATTATTCATATAAATAGAACAACCATTATTCTCTGTTTAAATGAATAACCGCCTCGCATCAAACAAGATCCAGATATAATGTTCATGCTTAACCTGGCACCAAATAACAATTATTTAGGTCTAAAACTAATCCCATGGTAGATGTAGAGGTAGCGGCACCCGGATCACATCGACTTTGGAACCATTTCCGGCCCGTCCCCGCCCTTACCAATCTTGCAATCCGTAGTTCCCTGTTGAAGTTGCAAATATTAGCAAGAACCAATCAAATACCGTACTTGAGTATTAGTAAGGTACATCAATAAATGTATATCAATATACCTTTGATCACCTTGCCATCCTTCTTATCCGCCAAATACTTGGGGCAGTTCCGCTCAAAGGTCCGTTGTTGCAAAGAAAACACCGGGCTTAGGTCCAGACTTGGGTTTCTTCTCTTGAGCAGCAACTTTTGCTGTTCTTTTTGAAGTTTCCCTTCTTCCTTTCCCTTTTCTTGAAACTAGTGGTCTTGTTGACCATCAACACTTGATGCTCTTTTTGATTTCTACCTCCGGCTTTTAGCATAAGAGCTCGGGAATTGTTTTGGTCATCCTTGCATATTATAGTTCATCACGCTTTGTAGCTTGGTGGCGTGATTGAAATTCTCAATGACACTATCATCCGGAAGATAACCCCGTGAATCAAGTGATTATTATACCCGACATTTTGAGTATATGTTCCCAAACTATTCTCCCCATCTTGCAGCTATAGAACTTATTGGAGACTTCATTCTCTCAATCCGGCATTTGCTTGAAATATTAACTTCAACTCCTGGAACATCTCATATGCTCCATGCGTCAAAACGGTGAAGACCCGGTTCTAAGCCAAGCATGGCACCCGAACTATAGTAGTCATCGCTTTGCTCGCCGAGTTCACAACCCTTTTGCTCCCAACCACCGCTTCCCGGGCGAATTTTCCGCAGCAATGAGGATAATCCTCTTGGACCCAGTCCGTAATTGCTACCATCATCTTTCAACTTTGCTTTCTGGAAGATTAAAATTCAAAACAACACGAGCCATCTATCTCAAAAACATAGACAAGCAAAATACTATCGTACTAAGTTCATGATAAATTTAAGTTTAATTAATCATATTAAAACCTCCCACTTAGAAGACATCTCTAGTCATCTAAGTGATTACGTGATCCAAATCCAAACCATGTCCATCATCCGGAGATGGAGTAGTTTCAATGGTGAACATCACTATGTTGATCATATCTACTATATGATTCACCCACCTTTCGGTCTCCGTGTTCCGAGGCCATATCTTTATATGCTAGGCTCGCCAAGTTTAACCTAGTATTCCCTGGGAACTGTTTTGCACCCGTGTATTTGAACGAGAGCCTATCACACCCATCATCACGGGTGTCTCCAAAAGAACTTTCAACGGTGCATACCGGGAGAACACTTCTTGATAATTTTAGTGAGAGATCATCTTATAATGCTACCCAATCAAAGCAAGATAAGATGCATAAAGGATAAACATCACATGCAATCAATATAAGTGATATGATATGGTCATCATCTTTGTGCTTGTGATTCCATCGCCAACACCCATGATCACCATCGCCACCGGCGGACACCTTGATCTCCATCGTAGCATCGTTGTCGCCTGCCAACTATTGCTTCCATATCGCCTTTTTAGTGATAAAGTAAAGCAATTACGGCTTTTGCATTTCATACAATAAAGCGACAACCATATGGTCCCGCCATTGCCGATAACTCTTACAAAACATGATCATCTCATACAAAAATATAGCATCACGCCTTGACCACATCACATCACAACATGCCCCAAAAACAAGTTAGCGCCCTACTTTGTTGTTGCAAGTTTTACGTGGCTGCCGGGCTGAGCAAGAACCGTTTTACCTACGCATCAAAACCACAACGATAGTTTGTCAAGTTGGTGCTGTTTTAACCTTCCAAGGACGGGCGAGCCCAGGTTCAACTAAAGTGAGAGACGACACCCGCCGTCACCTTTAAGCAACGAGTGTGGGCGGTGAAACCAGTCTCGAGCGGCGGAATGTCGGTCCGGCCGCCATCTCACAATACCGCCGAACCAAAGTATGACATCTGGTAAGGATGACTTATATCGCCCACAACTCACTTGTGTTCTACCTGCATTGCATCAACGAAAAACCAGGCTTGATCCCTTGGGGAACGAGTAATTTCAAAAATTTCCCGCCGCAAGACCATGGTGATGGCATAGCAAGAGGGAGAGGTCCGCCCGCACTGGAACCGGCGAAGCGTTAAAAGCGTTGATGTAGTCCGCCTTCACGATCCGACCGATCCAAGCACCGAACGACCACCTCCGAAGTTCCACACGTCAGCCGATGCGATCCCCGACCATCCAGCAAAGTGTCGGGATGAGTTCCCGACGACGGCGGGGTGTGATGTCCAGAGCGGGTTCGCTTAAGCTCCGACGATATGACTTCCCGCAGGCTTCCTTAAGCTCCCGGACATAGACCGGGGAATATGGGGGGGCACCGCACGGCTAAGGGATCCGAGATCAACTTGTGTGTCTAGGGTGCCCCCTGCCCCATATAAAGGACCAAGGGGAGGGGCCGGCCAAGAGGGGGGAGTCCTACTCCCTCCGGAGGATTCCCCCCAATCCTAGTTGGAATAGGTTGGGGGGAAAGAGAGAGAGGGGCCCCACCTTTCCTGTCCTATAGGACTAGGGAAGGGGGGGCCCACCAGGGCTTTTCTTTCCACCAAGGCCCACTAGGCCCATAAGTTCGGGGTTCCAACCTCCCCGCTAAAATTCATTTCCCGAACATTTCCATGTCCAAATGTAGGCTTCCAATATATCAATCTTTATGTCTCACCATTTGAGACTCCTCGCATGTCCGTGATCACATCCGGACTCAACAACCTTCGTACATCAAACTTATAAACTCATAATGAACTTCATCAAATTGGCCCGGGACCCACGGGTTCGAGAACTATGTAGACATGACCTAGAACCATTCTCGGTCAATAACCAATAGCGGAACCGGATGCCCATATTGGTTCCTAATATTCTCTAAGATCTTTATCGGTCAAACCGCATAACGAATCGTTGTTCCTTTGTCATCGGTATTTATTACCCGGATTCGACCGGTATCCAATACCTAGTTCAATCTCCTGGTTCTCTTTACTGCCCGAATACATCATCCACAACTAACTCATTAGTTGTAATGCTTCAAGGCTTATGTGATGTTCACCGAAGGCCCGAGATACCTCTCCAAAATCGGGTGACAAAACCTAATCTAAATCGCCAACCCAACAAGTACCTTTGGAGACATTTATTTTTAATCCCCAACGGTCGTGGTAGTACCAAAGTGTTCCTCCGTAAACGGAGTTGCATAATCTAGTTACAGAACATGTATAGGCTGAAGAAAGCAATAGCAAATACTAAACGATCAAGTGCTAAGCTAACGGAATGGGTCATGTCAATCACATCATTCTTCTAATGATGTGATCCCATTAATCAAATGACAACAATGTCTATGGTTAGAAACATAACCATTTATTAATGAGCTAGTCAAGTAGAGGCATACTAGTGACTATCTGTTTGTCTATGTATTCACAATGTATTATGTTTCGTTAATACAATTTAGCATGAATAATAAACATTTATCATGATATAAGGAAATAAATAATAACTTTATTATTGCCTCTAGGGATATTTCCTTCACCGGCCTCTAATGAAACCAACCTCTGTTGGGGTTTATGCAGGCCCCTAGTTTTTTAGGTGATTGAATAGTGACCAAGAGAATTATTTGTTCACCCAATTTAATTATAAGAGTTAACAAAAACAAAAAGGATTTGCTCAGGGCCTTTAAAAGCCCAACTCAAAGTAGAGGCCACAGTTAAATGGTTGCTCAAAAATATCACAATCATTCCCACTTCCCCTAAGGTCCCAAATTAAATTGCCACCATCTTCTGTTTACTCGGACCCCCTTGTGAGATTAACCCACTTGTTGAAGATCAAGATTAATGATTCTAACACCCATGGGTCTTGGTGTGTCATGTTTTGCGTGGAAGAGGCTTGTCAAGGGTCCGAACTTCAATCCTATGTATTTTCTCTCTATGTTATTGGACTTGGTCCCAATGGAATTAGGCTTTTGATATGTTGGTCCTCTTGTGAAATCTGGATTCCTTTGCCAAGCAATTGCACCAGATTTCACGAAGATCTTCATTGGTCCATGCACTAGGTATGACACCTAGATCGGAAATGAACTCTTTCATCCGAATTTCATTTGCTTCCGGCAGCTATGTACTTTACATGTAGATCCCGCCCGCCTTTGTTTAGAAGACCAAACAGCCCACCGTTAATAAAAATAATCCGGTTTGGAAGAATCGTCCGGGATCGTGTCAAACTTGCATCGCGTAACCATTTACGACAGCCTTTGTCACCCCATATACGAAACATATCCTTAGTCCTTTTCGGGTTTTCGATGTTCTTGACCGCCCGGATCCACTCGATTACTTTGGTACCTTCCAATTACGCTGCATGGTCACCGCATTGCATACATGATAGAGCCTATGGCTGAAGCATAGGGAACACTTTCATTTTCTCTCTATCCTTTGTGGTGGGGCATTGAGTCCACTCAATCTTACACCTTTAATCAAAAACCTTTCTTTGCCTGATCCATTTTGAACTTTTCAAAACTTTATCAAGGTATGTGCGTGAAAGTCCAATTAAGCGCCTTGATCTATCTCTATAGATCTTGATGCCCAATATTAAGCAGCTTCACCGAGGTCTTTCATTGAAAACTTTTATTCAAGTATCCTTTTATTATCCAGAATTCTATCATTTCCAATCAAAATATTGCCCACATAAATATGAAATGCCGAGCTCCCCTCACTTTCTTGTAAATCGGGCTTCCAAAAGTCAGATAAACCATATGCTTTGATCACACTATCAAAGCGTTATTCCAACTCCAGAGGCTTGCACGACATAAATTGATCGTTGGCTTTAATTTTTAGCACCCTTTGGATCAACAAAACCTTCGGTTGCATCATATACAACTCTTCTTCTAGAAATCCATTCAAGAATGCAGTTTTACATCCATTTGCCAAATTTCATAATCATAAATGCGGCAATTGCTAACATGATTGGACAGATTAAGCATCGCCGGTGAAAAGTCTCATCGAGTCAACCCCTTGAACTTGTCAAACCTTTTGCAACAAGTCGAGCTTTGAGGTTAATTACCATGGCGCACTTCTTCTTAAAGATCCATTTATTCTCAATGGCTTGCCGATCATCGGGCAAGTCAACCAAATCCATACTTTGTTTTCATACATGGATCCCATCAATTTCATGGCTTCAGCCATTTCGAACTGGGCTCACCATCGCTTCTTCATAGTTTGTAGGTTCGCCATGGTCAATAACATGACTTTAATAGGATTACCCTAACTGGCGATTTTACTTGTTGACCCCGGTTGAGTAACTTGATCGGCTTCATGATCATCATCATTAGTTTCACTAATTGGTGTAGTTGTCAGAACCTTTCTTGTGATGAACTACCTTCCAATGGGAGCGAAGTTATCTCATCAAGTTCTACTTTCCTCCCCTCACTTCCGAGAAAACCCTTTCAAAAGGATCCAATTTACAACAAAACTTTGCCTTCAGATCTGTGATAGAAGGTGTAAAGTCTCCTTTGGGTATCCTATGAAGACACATTTTCCATTTGGGTTCGAGCTTATCTGGTTGAAGTTTCCACATAAATGAGCCCCAAACTTTAAGAAACGAAACTTTGGTTTCTTGCCAAACCACGTTCATAAGGTGTTGTCTCAACGGATTAGATGGTGCCCTATTTAACGTGAATGCGCCCCTTCTAAAGCATATCCCCCTAGCGGAAATAAGAGACATCATAGATCGCACCATATCAAGTAAAACGAACCACGTCGGACACCCATTTCCCGTGGTGTTCCGGGTTGGGGAGTTGTGAAACTATTCCACATTGTTTCAAATGTAAACCAAACTCGAACTCAAATATTCTCCTCCACGATGATCAGAAATTTTATTTTCTTTTACGATGATTTTCCACTTCACCAAATTCTTTGAACTTTTCAAATGTTTCAGATTTGTGTTTCATTAAGTAGATATACCCATATCCTCAAATCATCTGTGAAGGTGAGAAAATAACCCCCGGGCCTCAACATTCATTGACCACAAACATCGATGTATGATTTCCAACAAATGTTGTCGCCCATAGTTCCGAGAACGGGTTTAGTCATCTTGCCCATGAGGCACGGTTCAAGTACCAAGTGATTCATAATCAAGTGATTCTAGAAGCCCATCAAATGGAGTTTCTTCATCTTTTACACGATATGACCTAAACGGCAAACAAATAAGTTGCATTATCATTATCAACTCTGCATCTTTTGGTTTCAAATATTATGGACTACTTCGAGATTCAAAAAAATAGACCACTTAAGGGTGCATGACCATAAAAGATATTATTCATATAAATAGAACAACCATTATTCTTGTCTTAAATGAATAACCGCCTCGATCAAACAAGATCCAGATATAATGTTCATGCTTAAGGGCACCAAATAACAATTATTTAGGTTAAAACTAACCCAGGTAGATTAGAGGTAGCGTCACCGATCACATCGATTTGGAACCATTTCCCAGCGCGCACCTCGCCCCACCCTTTAACCGTAGTTCCTGTTTGAGTTGCAAATATTAGCAAGAACCGATCAAATACCGTACTACCGGGTATTAGTAAGGTACACATCAATAAATGTATATCACATATACCTTTGATCACCTTGCCATCCTTCTTATCCGCCAAATACTTGGGGCAGTTCCGCTCAAAGGTCCGTTTGTTGCGAAAACACTATTTCGGCTTAGGTCCGACTTGGTTTTTCTCTTGAGCACAACTTTTGGCTGTTCTTTTGAATTCCCTTCTTTCCTTTGCCCTTTTCTTGAAACTAGTGGTCTTGTTGACCATCAACACTTGATGCTTTTCTTGATTTCTACCCCCGCTTTTAGCATTGCAAGAGCTCGGGAATTGTTTTGGTCATCCTTGCATATTATAGTTCATCCGAACTCTTGTAGCTTGGTGGCTTTGAGAATTTCAATGACACTATCATCCGGAAGATAACTCCGTGAATCAAGTGATTATTATACCCGACATTTTGAGTATATGTTCACCGCAAAACTATTCTCCCCATCTTGCAGCTATAGAACTTATTGGAGACTTCATATCTCTCAATCCGGGCATTTGCTTGAAATATTAACTTCAACTCCGGAACATCTCATATGCTCCATGACGTCAAAACGCGGAAGACCCGGTTCTAAGCCAAGCATGGCACCGAACTATCGAGTAGTCATCATTTGTGCCGAGTTCACAACCCTTCCCAAAAGGGGCACCCCCGGTGCTTCCGGTAATTTTTGCAGCAATGAGGATAACCTCTTCGGACCCATCCGTAATTGCTACCATCATCTTTCAACTTTGCTTTTCAAGGCGTTAAAATTCAAGAACAACAAAGACGAGCCATCTATCTACAAAAACATAGACAAGCAAAATACTATCGGTACTAAGTTCATGATAAATTTAAGTTTCAATTAATCATATTAAAACCTCCCACTTAGACAGACATCTCTTAGTCATTAAGTGATTACGTGATCCAAATCAACTAAACCATGTCCGATCATCCGTGAGATGGAGTAGTTTCAATGGTGAACATCACTATGTTGATCATATCTACTATATGATTCACGCCACCTTTGGTCTCCGTGTTCGAGGCCATATCTGTTATACTAGGCTCCAAGTTTAACTGAGTATTCCGCGCAACTGTTTTGCACCCGTGTATTTGAACGTGAGCCTATCACCCGATCATCACGTGGTGTCTCAACGAAGAACTTTCCAACGGTGCATACCGGGGAGAACACTTTTGATAATTTTGTGAGAGATCTTTATAATGCTACCCAATCAAAGCAAGATAAGATGCATAAAGGATAAACATCACATGCAATCAATATAAGTGATATGATATGGTTCCATCTTTTCCTTTGGTTTGGGAAATCCCAATCCCAGCACCGGCCCATTGATCCCATCGGCACGGGCCAACTATTCTTCCCGTAGCTCGTTGTGGTTGCAAACTTTGCTTTCTACAAAACCCTATGGCCTCCGTTGGATAAGTTACAAAACATGCTTTACAAAAATATAGCATCACGCCTTGACCACATCACATCACAACATGCCCTAAAAACAAGTTAGCGCCTCTACTTTGTTGTTGCAAGTTTTACGTGGCTGCCGGGCTGAGCAAGAACCGCTTACCTACCATCAAAACCACAACGATAGTTTTCGTTGGTGCTGTTTTAACCTTAAGGGCGAGCCCACCCGGTTCAACTAAAGTGGAGAGCAACCCCGTACCTTTAAGCAACGAGTGCTGGCGTGAAACCAGTCTCGAAGCGCGCGAATGTCGGTCCGGCCGCTTCATCTCACAATACCGCCAACCAAAGTATGCTGGGTAAGAGATGACTTATATCGCCCCCTTCATTGTGTTCTACTCGCATATGACATCAAGATAAAACCAGGCTCGGACCCTGGGGAACGAGTAATTTCAAAAATTTCCCACCTCGCAAGACCATGGTGATGGCATAAACGAGGGGAGAGGTCCCCGACCAAAGACCGAAAGCGGGCGAACCGCTGTTGATGTAGTCGCACGCCTTCACGATCCAACGATCCAAGCACCGAACGCGGCACCTCCGAAGTTCTCACGTCAGCCGATGCGATCCCGGACTCCGATCCAGAAAGTGTCGGGATGAGTTCCCAAGACGCGGCGGGACGATGATGATGTTCCACCGGCAGGGCCAAGCTCCACGATATGACTTCTCCGGCGGGCTTCGCTTAAGCCCGCGATATGACCGGGAATATGGTGGAAGGGGCACCGGCTAAGGCGATCCGGATCAACTTGGTGTTCTAGGGTGCCCCCCTTGGTATAAAAGGACCAAGGGGAGGGGCTGGCCCCAAGAGGGGGCGCGGGAGTCCTACCTCCGGGGTAGGATTCCCCCTCCTAGTTGGAATAGGATTCCGGGGGAAAAGAGAGAGGGGGCCCCCTTCCTAGTCCTAGTAGGACTAGGGAAGGGGAGGCCGCCACCTAGGGCTGGCCCTTTCCTTTCCACCAAGGCCCACTATGGCCCATATAGTTCGGGGGTTCCGTAACCTCCCGACCAAATTCCGATTTCACCGAAATTCGATGTCCAAATTAGGCTTCCAATATATCAATCTTTATGTCTCACCATTTCGAGACTTCGCATGTCCGTGATCACATCCGGACTAACAACCTTCGCATCAAAACTTATAAACTCATAAGCGTCCAAGTTAAGGGACCCTACGGTTCGAGAACTATGTAGACATGACCTAGAACCATTCTGGTCAATAACCAATAGCGGAACCTGATGCCCATATTGGTTCCTACATATTCTCGAAGATCTTTATCGGTCAAACCGCATAACGATATCGTTGTTCCCTTTTGTCATCGGTATGTTACTTACCCGGATTCGATCGTTGGTATCCAATACCTAGTTCAATCTAATTCGTAAGTCTCTTTACTGCCCAATAATCATCACAACTAACTCATTAGTTGTAATGCTTAAGGCTTATGTGATGTTATCACCGAAAGGCCGAATACCTCTCCACAATCGGAGTGACAAAACCTAATCTCAAATCGCCAACCCAACAAGTACCTTTGGAGACACCGTAGTACCCTTTATAATCACCCTTCGTTGGGCGTTTGGTAACCAAAGTGTTCCTCCGTAAACGGGTTGCATAATCTCAAGTTAAGGAACATGTATAGGTCAAGAAAGCAATAGCAACATACTAAGATCAATCAAGTTAACGGAATGGGTCATGTCAATCACATTATTCTTCTAATGATGTGATCCCATTAATCAAATGACAACACATGTCTATGGTTAGGAAACATAACCATCTTTGATTAATGAGCTAGTCAAGTAGAGGCATACTAGTGACTATCTTTGTCTTTTTCACACATGTATTATGTTTCCGGTTAATACAATTCTAGCATGAATATAAACATTTATCATGATATAAGGAAATAAATAATAACTTTATTACCTCTAGGGCATATTTCCTTCGGCACGGCCTGCATAAGACTAGAAACTCAACTCTAGTTGGGGTGAACCCTCCCCTAGTTTTTTTAGGGATTGAATAGTGACCAAGAGAATTATTTGTTCACCCAATTATAAATGAGAGAAACGAGAAAACAAAAAGTGACTTTGCCATGGGCCTTAAATGTAGCCCAACTAAACAAGGAAGTAGAGGCCAGGTCAAGATCGGCCATTGCTCAAAAAATAGTCCAAGACCGGGTCTGCCTCTCCACTTCACACGCCCAAAGCCCCAAACCCAAACCCTTGTCCACCATGGGGGGGGTGTTTACTAACGGGACCCGGAGCGGCGGGGCTTGTCGCCCGGTTCAACCCACTTGTTAACCGACAACAGCAGTGTATTGACATATGCCGAAGCTTCCCCCACCCCGCTAGTGTCCAAGCCCCGAGCCTATCATCACCGGCCC
Organism: Aegilops longissima; assembly: GCA_021605205.1. Taxonomy (NCBI): domain Eukaryota; kingdom Viridiplantae; phylum Streptophyta; class Magnoliopsida; order Poales; family Poaceae; genus Aegilops; species Aegilops longissima. The sequence goes on from CM038677.1 coordinate 12,351,136, forward strand.
CAAGACCCCACCCTCCAGCCCGACAAACCACCACCCCTCGCCCCTGCCAAGCTTCGCCTTCTCACACAGACGCCGCCCACCCCCACGCTTGCCGCCCCTGCAGCCCGGCCCCGTGGACTTTCCCGCTCGACGACACCCGTTTCCCCACCCGCCAACTCACCGCCATCACTTTCGTCTCCCGATCCTTGAGGCGTTTGGGCCCTTCCCTGGCCCACCTCACCGCAGCCACACGAGTGCACAAAGCCCGCTCCGGCTCCAGCCTCGATGTCAAGGCTGTCCAGAGCCTGCATGTCAACCGCCATGGCCGTGTGTGCCCCCCCGACACGCCTTGGCGTGAGCACACCGATGCCTCTACATCGCCTCCAAGTTCCCAACACCATCGGTCTACGTGGCCCTTCTTCCCAACCTCCAGCCGGCATCTACCCCGGATGGATAGGGGGGACATCGGCCCACGCCACCAGTCCTTCTTAGAGATCTTGAGCATCCGAGTCCCATGGGGCCCCCCGCCTTTTAGCTAGAGCCTATGTTGCGTAAATATGCAGCTCTGGGAGGCATGAAGGTGGGGGGTCCACGCCCAGTGGTTGGTTCTCAGGGATGTCCAACACAACCCTGGATTGTCGGGTCCATTGTCGATGCCCCAAACTGGGTTTGGATCCTTGGAGCCGAAAATCATGTCCTCGAGTTAGAAGTTTGGTCTTGTAACTTATTTACAACCAATATTTTTTCTTATTTATAACTTATTTTAGTTAGAAGTTGAACTTTGAACCAATATATTTTAATATTAAATTTATAAGAATTAACCACATAACATTATGCTAAATATTAACATTATTTTGATCATATGTCTTTAGTCTATGTAATTTCAAATAAACTTGCACTAGATTCAAACCATATTCTGTTAATTATTATATTTTTTGGACAATGCCCTCCACAAAATTTTGGTTAAAGCAAAGTTGTCCACACCTTAAGGAATAATTTAAACCCAATAAAACCATATGTCTTTGTGATTTAATATGTGTCTTAGATGAATCGAAATAATTATATATATATATATATATATATATATATATATATATATATATATATATATATATATATATTTTGTATTTGTGTTTATTTTTGTATCATTAAACTTTTCTTCTAGGAGCTCAATGTATACATAATAAACATCGGAGAAAATAACATAGCCATGTTATGTCTATGTTTGTTAGGTGATTTTTTTAGAAAGGTCTAGATCATATAAGGTGTCTGCTGGAGGTTTGTTCTGAGATGTCCTTCTTGTTCCCATCCACCAGTTCGTTGACATTGCTTGTATACTTTATACTTGGTACTGATATAGCATCGATTGGCTAAATTGGCATCACCTCCATAATATGGACTCGCAAAATAACATCACTACAGGTATGAAAGAAAATCGATGTATCTGTTTCTTTTGTTTGACCTGTGTTATGCCTAAGACCGGCAATTTCAACATAAAATTAAAGGTTGTCAAATGAATTTTTATAAACCACCCTTGGTGATCATAGGAGAGAGAACCCCAAGGTCAAAAGGGTATGAAATGAGGTAGAAGAGATTCTTGTTGGGTTCAATGTGTTTGATGATGGACGGATGGAGCAATACTTCTAGAAGATGTCATGTTCCATCTCCTAGACGCCCTTTTAGAAGATGTCGGTTCCATCTCCTGGGCCACCTTGATCTTGCTTTTTCAGGATGGCAAACCATGTTGCCGGATCTCCTGGGTATTCAAACACAAATTTTCCATCACTAAATGGCAAATCCCAAAAGTATGTGGATGCATGTTTGTAAATATTGAGTCAAATATAGGCTTTACTGCGGAAAACCTCAAATCCCGGTAATGCCTCCCAACATCTTCTTACCACCGACATTTCAAGGGTTTGGAATTATGTCAAATATTTGTACATGGTAGGTTAGAGTTGGACTTGGATTGATTGCGGACAGGGTATGTAGGCATGTCATAATAGGACATGGTATCCTAGACTATATAATTTTCCGTTTAAATATTTGTCTTTCTAGAGATTTTAAGTGACTACATAAGGAGAAAATGGTGAATCTATACTATAAAATATATCTATATATATTCGTATGTGGTAATCCATTTGAAATAAAAAAGACTTATATTTAGGCGGAGGAAAAGGGACACCCGATATAATTTTGGCTAACATAATAGGCAAAACGTAGCTAGGGGAGCTGGCGCGGTACCGGCCTGGGTGGCAGATTTGGTATTGGGGGTCTCAAGGAGGGCGCTGTCTCCTTCGGGATGGAAATGTCGGTGAATCTCAACAAATCTTTTGTCATACTTGATTGTTTGGTCCGATAGATTGACTATGCCTCGGATTATTCTAAAAATAGAAAAATAGAAAAAAAACAAGAAATAACTCTCATGTGCGTAAGGTCAGCAGAATTATGTGCGTGGCAGCGGCACGCGGGACGCACAAGATTGTGGCGATCGATCAAATGGATCGATAGAGCGAGCAGGACGTCTTATCTGTCGCGCATTGCGTCAAATAATGACACCATTTCTCCAGGGCCGGCCCTTCAAGTTCCCTCGAGCGCCCCCTCGGCGTTGGTTTTCCTTCTGTTGTTTTTTTCTATAGTTGGTTTCTTCAAAACTACTTTCAAATTTGTTTGGTAGATTAAATATTCAATATTCAAATTATTCACAAAAGAAAAAGAATCCCATAATTTAAAATTGTTCACAAACAAAAAAATGTTCTTGAATTTTAAATGTTCATTCAAATATCAAATATTTACAGTTCAAAAAATTATGAATAAAAATATGTTTTCACAAAATGATCAAACTGAGAAATTGTTGTCAAATTCAATTATTATTTCTAAATTTTAAAATACCTTGAATAAAAATGTTCTCAAATTCAAAAAGGAATATATATTTTTAAAAACATTATCTAATATTTTGAATAAAAGGAGATCATTTTCGAAAATGTCGTGGGAAGAAGGGGAGAGAGAACGCGGTTGTGATCCTTGTGCATGACTTAGACGTCCGATACCATGAAAGAGAGAAGAGGATCAAAACACCTTTTCCATTGATCTGGTGCCTACTTATACAACCCTAGAACATGTGCTAAACCACGTACGACCACGTACAACACGTAGAGAATGTGATGGTCATGCGTGGTTTACAGGCCGCGCCACACACACGAAAATGTATACCTCCGTCCGGACAAGATCGTCCTGTGCATCGTCGGTGACAACGTTTCTTCTTCAATAAACTCTTCAATATGAATCTTTGGGACAAGATCGTCCGCTTTTACCAGTTTGGTAAGGTACAGATGGTGCAAGGGGATAAAGAAACGGCACGTGATATGCAAAGGGTAGGTCGACGCAAGAGATTCGTGGGTGATGGCGTTCCGATTTTAATTCAAACTTGTTTTTCTTTTACAATCAATACCATGATATTTTTATAGTGGCAATAGATACATGAGCCGACTATCGTGATTACAGAATAAAGTTTAAAAGAAACAAGCAAATCTTGAGTTTCTTCTTCCATGACACAATCTGGTGCTTTTTCAAAGGCAGCCAAGGAAAATAATAAAGATATCAAACCACAGACCTCTAAATACCAATGAGCGTTCTTCCATCTATCTATCTATCTATCTATCTATATCTTCTATACTTATACTAATTACAGACTCCCAAGAAAATACTCGTTAATCAGTAATTAGAACTGCTCATCTTGGGACCGGTTATTACGGTCCAGATTAATTCATATATTTGAAATTCTCACATTAACCATTGAAAATAAAAAAATTATAGACCGTATATCCATCAGGATTGATTTATAGTGCCTCGTACAATATCCTAAAAGTTCGGACATTAGCGAGCCAAATTATACTTAGCGCCTTAGATTAAGGGTCGCTTAACTGCCACGGGGAGAAAACGCCCACACGCCTCTAATGTAAACGTTTCCCCGCATGCATGCATGCAGGAATCTTTCTGGATTTTCAGTTTTAAAATGTTTTATCCCTTAAACAAAAAATCCAATTGAAAATCCGTTTTCACCATTAAATCCTCGCGATGAGATCTTAAACTAGATCCCATGTTGATATGCTTTGATGAATTTTTTTGATTAAAAGTTGCCATGTTTTGCATATGAATTGCCATGATGTTTATACTGAAGTTGCCATGATATGTTTCAGCTATTTTCTTCTACATTTAAAAGTAAATTTTGACATTTATAAAACGGAGAATTAAGAAACTAGACTTGCCATGAACCATAAACTAAAATTGCCATGATACATGCCGAAAATTGCCATGGTTCATACAAAAATAATTTTCATGGTGAAAGTACTGGTTGCCATCATCAAAATACTAAAATTGCCATGATCTAAAACTAAAATTGAATGGCAACTGCAGTTTGCCCTATGGCCTGCAGGTAAACAACGTGGCAACTTCTGCAAAAGAAAATTTTAAAACATATCAACATGGGGTCTAGTTTTGAAGATCTCCGACGGTTTAATAGTGAAAACGGATTTTAGTTTTTTATTTAGAAGATACAACATTTTAAGCCGAAAACCAAAATTTTTTGCTGATGTCATCTATTCAACCGAAAGATGGTATGGGGCGGTAATTAAAACGCCCACACGATGGGTAACATTTCCAGATTAAAAAGTGTCCCCGCCCACGTCTTCCCATATATACATGCAGATAATTGATTAAAGGAATTCTTTGTCACCCGACTCTTCCCATTATACATACAAATAATTAATTCATTGTTAGAACATAATTAATCATCATGCAACCAAGGCCTAGAGGATAACATGTAGAAAAACCAAAGAGAAGCTTCAACGCCTTCGTGGTGGCAGCCGATGATATTGTCAGCGGTTAAAGGCCTGCATGCCCGCCTCACCACAATAAGCTACTGCTGGCGCTGTTCTATTGCTAGCCATCGCCATGAAGTCCTACAGCCATGATGAGATCCTGGATCGCAACATGGTGTTGCCGCTGCACCGCGTGACCTGTTGTTGCATGTAAACATGTTCTTTGCTGCTGTTGTGTGGGTTTCATGTGATCTAGCTACCAATCAGAGAAACAAAGAGATCTCAAGTGGACGGAAGGCTACAACCAGGTGAAGGCAGCAAGCTGCACAAATTTCTTCTTGAAGAATTTAATCGGAAGAGATGGGACTACAACCAATAGGAAGAGATCAAACCAGAGAAAAGACAAGGAACAAAGAGAAATCGTGAGCTTGCTATGGAAGAATATTCGATGTTGCCATTATTGTCATTATTTCAAGTAATACCTGGCTGCAATTTAATTGTAAAACTGCAAATAAACAGTGTGTAATCTGAAATTAAGGCAATGGTAAAAGTTGGGGATTATAGGGTAAGCTTTCCAGGGGCCAGTTTTATTCGATTCTGATTTATGGTTTGCAAGCTCGACCAAAAACCTAATACTGGCACTGCTTTTTGTAAGAACATATTACTGTTTAGCCTATATTCCATCGAATTTGAGGAAGAATCATATTATGTTTAAAGCAGGAAAGGTTTAGGTATTTCCTCTAGATATCAAAATAGCTGGTATCATTTGATATGTATGGATAAGCATATTAAGAAAAAAGATAATTTAAAGGGTTCGCCAAGGAAACGATGTAGTATATTTTTGTGACAATCTTTCAATAGTTTCTGAATGGAGTTTGCCTCGAGGTTTGGATACTTGCAATGCAGGTTATTCCTTCCATTCGCATGCTGGGAAAGTGTATATATGAATGTTTCCTTTAAGAAATACCGTAACGTCAAGGCTATCTACATAATCATATAAAATGATTTTTCTTTGCAAATTAAGATGCTCGATTATTTTAAAAACACCAAGGACACTCAGCATTCCATCAAAGACAAATACCAATTTGTCATTGTCTTGGAGCCTCACTCACAGGTGTTGAATACATCTTCTCTCAAAAGAAAGGTGTTGTCTATATCAAGTCCATTAACTCTGTCATACATACATATATAGATGTAAAACAAGCATTCATGTTGAGGTATGTCATCATTTGGGATCCATAACTACCTAGCAGTAGGCTGCAATATATGCATTTCCCTCAAAACATTTAGCATTAACTGAAGTATTTGTCAGTTTCAAGTTCTTCATGGTCGGTTGAGGAAGGAGACAAAACACGTTTTTGGCCCCTCAGGATGTTGCACCATAGCTAACTCTGGAGCACCATTGGTAGTACAAGACGATTATTAATCAACACATGATATGCAGTCACTGAGACTCTCCTTCCCATCATAGAAAAAACATGATCACCAACTGAATAGGTTCATAATGATAGGAATTGGTAATAATTCAAAATTGCACTCTATGTTTTCCATCAATATTTAAAGTTTCTAACTCTTTATGTTTTTATATTTAACTTTGATCGCCATTTCGCCAACATATATACAAACAATATACCATGGAAAAGTTATACCGTGAATGTTTTTCATGGTAAATTAATCTAATAAAACTAATTACACCAATGCAATCAACCTGAATATTGTTACATTTATAGTTGTAAAAGGAAGTTTGACATCCACTACCTAAAACATCTTACTTTAAAACATATCAAGGTATTAATTTCTAGCTCATTTGCAGAATATTGATGTTTCTTTTATATTATTGGTAGGAGCAACAGTGACAACCAGCATGATGCTCTACAATTCTTGCAAGATAAATTAGCATAGTCTCATTGGTGAAAATCATATGTCATGTGTGCAGATGTGTAATATGTTTAGTTTAGAGACACCCTGACATGTGTAAAGAAGACTTATTGGAATGTGGTACTTTACGCATAAATATAGGAATTTAAAAGCAGTGTTTATTCTAAACACATATTTGGTCTTATACTACTTATAGGTTTCTTTGAATTTTGATTCAAAAAATATAATTTAGAATGAAAAAATGAAGCAACTTGAAAATATTCTGGGAATGAAAACTATAATTTCAAACACTTATTTCGGGTTGTAAGTAAAGTACTATTTAAATATGAAATACATTCCACATAGTTGAAAATTGTGCTGACCGGGATACATAACGAACCAACTTAATGGTCACGTTTATTAGGAGGAATGAGGCATGGTTGATTTATCTTCTCATTTTGGCCCATTGTGGATGTTTCCCATGACTTTATAACTGCCGCCTATAGATAAAACTACAATTTATCTAAATTGATATATAGTCGCCAAAAGGCTTCACTTCATCATATTGACAGTAAAAAAGCATATAGTAGTTTGTACATCTTATCTAGCCCCTAGAAGTTAAGTCGGTATTGACACAATAGAGTTGTAGGATTAAGTAGATGGTTCATTTCTATGAGAAATTTTGAAAATAGTGCATATAGTAGCAGGAAAAGGTGATGCTACAGGATATACCTTATGAAGGCTTATTTGGGCTGAACACAAAAGATGATGATCTACTATCAAAACATGAGTTTCGGAAGACATATGAGTTGTATCAAAGGCCCTTGAAGGGGCACAACCTCATGTCAACAAAGAACAATAGTCAGTGTTTTGTCTTATGTGCCTGAATTCACTTTTAAGAACATTTTTCCTTTAATATCGAGATGAAATTTATATACTACTAGAAAAAGCTTTAGATCACGCCAAAAAAAAAGGAGATGTAATGATGTAAGCAACTAAAAATCAGTACAAATTATAAAATCCACATTGAAGCACTTGAACATAAATGGAATAGAAATTTGACAATTATATCAAAATCAAGAATAAAACTAGGTTAAAGTTGTGAAAGTTGTGCTGATCAAATGCATCAAAATGAATTTGAGAACTCAAATATGTTCCTTATATATTTATATGCATAAACTATGAATATGAAAAAATAGTGATGTACCCTCTGTTCACAAATAGCCTGCCAAAATGTCTTACATTTGTGAATAGAGGATAGCAAACCAACATGTAAAAGAGCACATAGCAAATAAGAACAATGAATAATTATCATAGGTATTATTTGTATATATTCTATATTCTAGCCCGATGCATCAGATTGGCACTACACTAGTAGAAAACAGGGCTTTGGTTCAGGGCGGGTTAGCCCATTAGTCCGTTTCAGTCATGAACCGACTAATGGTAGAGGATTCATGCGGCAAAGGCATTAGTCCCGGTTCAAATGGGACTTTAGTCCCGTTGGTGCCACTAACCGATACTAATGGGTGCGATGCCCATTAGTACCGGTTCGTCCGAACCGGTAGTACACTAGTAGAAAACGGAGCTTTAAAACCGGTTTGTGGGTTTTAGTGCCTTATAGAACCGCACCAAAGTGTGGGCACTAAAGGCCCTCCTTTAGTACCGGTTCCACGAACCGGCGAAAATGCCACCACGTGGCGTGAGCTCACGCCTGGTATGGGGACCTTTAGTAGGTTGGTGTTACCAACCGGACTACAGGTTTTTTTGAATTTTTTTTGAGAATTTTGGGAAAAAATTTATTTTTTTATTTTAAATTTTTCTGAATTATTTGATAATTTAGTCTCTAATCCCTCTTAACTGCTCAAGTGTGGATCACTATTCCAAATCATCAACTTCCGACCGGTCACCCATCCTCCATTCCACCGACATGCTTAACCCTTTTTCGGTTCCCTTTTGTTTTCCGACAATAAAGATGTTAATCCTATTAACCCTCGGGAGTTTAGCTTGAGCATGAAGTCACATTTCACCGTTGAGTTTGAAACTATTTTCTAAAAACAGTAATTATTTAGTAACGCTAATATTTCTTGAATAAGTTTGACCATAGTTTGACCACAGTTTGCCATAGTTTGACCATATTTGACCCAAAAATTAAAAATTATTTAGTAACATAATATTCTTGAAAATTATGTAGTAACATTAACACTTCTTGAATAAGTAGTTTGACCAGATTTAACCAATTTTTTTAGAAAAACTGAAATTTGACCATATTTTTTTCCTTTTGGAATTTGAGGAATTAAAATTCCAAAAAGGTGCTCCATAATCGGATTTTCGTTTGAATTTTTTTTTATTTTTTTTTCAAATTTAAAGATTTTTCCCTATTTTGAAAACATGTCCAAATTTTTTTCAAATTTTCCAACTAGTAAGAGTAATATAACTTCTCGAAGAATTTTCTTTTTTATCATTTTCTTTTGATTTTTCAAAACTGAAATGGGGGGGTAGAGTTTGAAAATTGCCCTACAGTGCGGTTTGTGTCTTCAACCGACTATAGATTAAGACCTATAGTGCGGTTGGGGCCAAACGGTTATAGGTTAGACCTTTAGTACCGGTTTTGTAAAACCGCACTAAAGGCTCGTGGGGCCTGGCCTGCACCCCACTTTTTTGGGTTGGGCCGAACCCGTCTAAATTCATTGAACCGACACTAATGCATAGCCATTCAACGGCATATTGATCACATTTGCCGGTTTTTCAAACCGCACTAATGTGCTTCACATTTGACCCTTTTTCTACTAGTGTTAATGGTTCTTGGCATGAACCGTACTAAAGGTCCCATTTTCAAACTGTACCCCTGTGCATCGCCTTTTCAGTTTTGTAAAAAAAAGAAAATGATAAAACTTCAAAATTAAATCCTTGAGATGTAGTTATGTTACTACATCTACTAGTTAGGAAAATTAAAAACTTAAATTTGGACATGTTTTGCAAAAGTGTAGGGAAAATGTAAAACCTATAACTTTTGCATCCTATGTCGAAAAACGATAATATATCAAAATGTTCAGCACGAAAATCCGCATCCGATTTTGAAATTTTTAGAATCCTCAAATTTTTAGAATCCAGATTTAATTTTGTTAAATCTGGTCAAACTATGGTCAAACTACTTATTCAAAAGTATTAATGTTACTAAATAATTATTCAAGAATATTAGTGTTACTAAATAATTATTTCAGTTTTTTGAATTTTGGTCAAATTTGGTCAAACAATGGTCAAACAATGGTCAAACTACTTATTCAAGAAATATTAGTGTTACTAAATAATTATTTCAGTGTTTTTGAATTTTGGTCAAATCTGGTCAAACCACGGTCAAACTACTTATTCAAGAAATATTAGTGTTACTAAATAATTATTGCTTTTAGAACAATAATTTCAAACTTAAACAATGAAATGTGTGACTTCATGCTCAAGCTAAATTCCAGGGTTAATAGGATTGACATCTTACTATTGTCGGGAAAACAACAAGTGCGACTTGGAACGATGGAGAATAAAACCAAGTTGGTTCAGTTCAAATGGAGTAGGAGATGGGTGACCATCCGAAGTTAGATGATTTGAAATGATGAGGGGTGATTAGAGATTAGAGGTTAAATTGAGCAGTGATGAGGGTGATTAGAGATTAGACGTTAAAATATTTCAGAAATTTGAAAATAAAAAAATTAAAAAATTTAAAAAAATCATAAAATTTCCTTTAGTACCACCAACCGACAATAGGCCCTTTTTCTACTAGTGCTAGTACCTATACTAATTAGGGACTTCCAAGAAATTACCACGTTAATTAGAAATTATGAGAAGTTAATCTCGTGGGATCGAATTATTACGGTCTAGATCTTACGAAATTTGTGGGGTTCATCAGAAAAAAAAAAATTATGGTTGCTCACGAGTTATGGCTGTGCAAGTCGTTCTCTCCTTGGACTCTTCCTTTTCTTATAAAAAAATAGGATTTGACGTAAAAAAACCATCACAGGATCCTACGGGGTCTCCTTTTCCCCGCACATGCCTTCTCCTTCGGCATGTCCGCCGCCGCCGAATCTTTCCTCACGCTCAGGGTGGTTTTGTAGTAGGGCGGCAGCAGCGTGTTCCCCACCTCCACTGCCATTCGTCATCGTCAGTTGGAAGCCATGCGCGTGAGGCCCCAAGGTGTACGTCAACATGCAGCAGCGAGGAGGAAGCTGCTCAGCTGGTGCTAGGGCAGCATGGCTGATTCAAGTGTCGTCCGTCGCCTGTTCTAGCGTCGTCGTAATCTCTTCCCACTTCGTCCCACGCCCAATACCAACGTTGTCAACTCCATAGCCTGCTCCACAGGCCAGTGGGCAACTTCTTTTTCTCTTTGCAGATCCGGTGTCCTTCTCATACTGTGGTGGAGAATCAGATTGGTAGATGTCACCAACGGCAGGAGAGGAGTCCTTAGTTGGGGGACCAACAAGACGGCGGCAAGCACACCTTACTGCAGCAAGCACACCTTACTGCTGCTGGAGAAGGAATAATTAGTCCATGGCTCCTGTGTCCTTCTCATACTGTGGTGGAGAATCAGATCCGCCATTCTTTTTTAGTTGGGGGACCAACAAGACGGCGGCAAGCACACCTTACTGCTGCTGGAGAAGGAATAATTAGTCCATGGCTCCTGTTTGCACTTGGCACTCATGCATGCTTTCTTGCCGGAAAAACAACAGCAGCAGCCACCTCCGGTAATTGATCTTACTCAATATATTTATAGTTGTGTCTCAGAACCTATTTATGGGTCAAATTCAGGATCAGGTGAGGCAGACCTCCAAACTATGTACGATTTTCTATCCCAATGGTGTGTTGAACTCTTATTTATGAACGAACTAGATTGCTATGTAGTGCTAAACTGAACCTATACCCATGAGAATAACTGCAGCACGTGTGACTGAAATTCTGGCTGGGCTTGCAGCCCTACCTCACCTCTGATCATGACTCTAATTCCGTCTCTTCCTCAATTCTAGCACAGCTGCAGCATGGAGCGGCTACCTCATCTCCAATCAGGTCTCCGATTTAGTGGTTGAAGGGCTGTGTGAAATCACGGAGGTTTCATCTAATTTGTGCCTCATGTCATGGTTTTCACTTTCAGGAGATTCCGTGAAATTCACTGAATTTTTTAGAACACTGAAATAATTTCAGCCAAAAAATTCAGCACTTTCAGTATAACACAGGAATTCAAATATTTTTCAAAATATCTTTTCAGTTTTTCAAAATTTCAATTGAATTTGAGTGAATATTTCAGTCATTTTGAATGGAAACTGAAATCACTGAAATTCACTGAATTTCGTGATTTGGTTGGTGCTGAAATTTTTCTGAAATTGAAAACCATGCCTCATGTTTAGAATCAAGTTTTTTTCTCATCTTTTTCATGATCTCCAATCCCTCAGATTTTTGATGCTTGACCACGGAGATTTCATCTAATTTGTGCCTCCTGTTTGGAATCATATTTTTTTGTCAGATCTTGGAATGCATTTGCCAATCAGTGGTTGAAGGGTGTAAAATCAAAATTTCAAAATTTCTGCCTCCAGTTTAGAATCACATTTGTTTCACATCTGGGATAACATCTTTTGTCATTAAATTTATTTGATTGCCTTTTTGCCCATGTGTCAAAATCTATCATAATTAGGTTGCGTCGAGGTTCGCCAGTCCAAACTCCACCCCGGGTGCCAAAGCCATAGCTAAGGCATGTCCATTGTTAGAATGTTGTTGTCTTATTAGGTTGCTTAAGTTGTCGTATCTTAGACTACAGACTGCAGGCATCGAAGCTCCACCTGATAAACCTGAGGTACAGGCTGTAGCACTTGCCACTTGCTATAATAATTGTAGTTCTATATTACACACAGATGTCTCATCCATATTGTGTTCTAGGTGAGGTAACTCTAAAATAAAATTTTCACTTAAAACAAACAGCTTAGTCTGCTTCTGGTAATAGCTTGAGCTCTACTGCAGTCTTGCCGACAGCTTATCGAGATTACCGACTTAGATGTGTGTTGCTGATGTTTAATTTGTTCTTTAAATATCATGACATGGCTTTCAGTACTTTTATTTCAAGTTAATTTTATTTTTGCTTGCATTCTATCGAGCCAAATCTTCAGTAGCATCTTAAGATGTTATATATCCAACGCAGTTCACGTATCATCTTAGTTAGATGCTAACAATTGAACCCTTCTACACAAACAATCCCAAACATTAACTGAAGCTTATATTCATATTTTTGTGGATACTAATTTAGGGCAAAGGAACTTTGTTAATAAGGAAGTCTGACCAATTTAATCTCTGGAATTTAACTATAGTTCTATGGTGCAGTTGTATTTCCTACAGTTTTAGTTAGGTATACCTACTTAAATATAGTCACCGTCAATTATTATCTATACCAGCAAGGTAATGTGTTACTATATATTCTTTCATATTTATCTGGCCTAATTTATGTCCTATTTATCAAACACACGGCACAAGTAACATATTTAATAAGTTTCTACATTGATGGCTCATTGTACATAAAGATGGACTGTACCAGAGTGTGGATTCTCAAAAATGAATGCAACATGATTAGGTTCCATCGTCAATTCAAGTTGTCAATCTGGTTTAGAACCACATCAAGTTGATGCTCAAAGTCTAGCTAAGGGCGCTGCCAAAAGCAGCATCAGGCCGTCAATCCACTTGCATGTTTTCTCCCATAATTCTTCCATTACTGCATCCCGTACTTTTATGCCTTGAACCAAACGATCGAGCCATGAACACATGCACATAGGTTCCTCATTTAAATCATCACCAAGGTAGACTTTGGTGTGAAATTACGACAACCATTTAAGGGAACAAATTTGATGAAAATGGGAAATGTCGTCATTTAGGATAATGAGGAAATGTCATCACCAAGTTGTATTTCATCACCTTATTTATCAACCATCTCGACAACCATTTAGAGTTACAGTACCCGTAACACAAATTTCATTATCCTTCCTAGTCTCCATCCCGCCCCTTCTTCAGATTAGAGCCGAATCTCCCCGATTCCTGGCCAGGGCGGCTGGGCCGGACGGGCGACGGGCCCCCTGCCTGACCCCGCTCCATTATTCTCCCCAATACCTCCCATATTAATGAGGAGATGATAACGGGCTAGGAAGGATCCGATGGATGGGATAATCGAGAGACACTCGGTGGACCGGTTGCTCCTTCCCAATGGATGGGGAGAGCGGTCTCATCTGCGATACTAACAGCACGTTGAGGTTTGGATCTTTTGAGCCTTCCTCTCCCACTTTGGAGCGATAGGGTGGAGTCCGGGATGTTTGGCCCCCCCGGGGATCTTCGCCTTTTGCCTCGGCCGGCGCTTGGGGTTGAGGCCGTTGCAGTCCCCCGCCGAGAGGAGACCGTCTGGGGCAGGAGGCCTTGGACCCTTCCCTTGGCGCCGGCTGCTGCAGCCACCTCGCTGGGGTTTGGCAGGTGGCCCCCTCAGGCTAGCCGGCCGGAGGGAGGCCGGCTACCTCACCCTTCTTCTTGGCCCCATGGTTCCCTTTGGTGCTCGGCGGGTTTGGGGCAGGTCGCCTTCATACCCCCCTGCCGAGATGGTGCGCCGAGGTTTGGGGGTTGGGGCGGGGGTGCTCCAGGTGGCCCCCTTCCCGCCCTCCCTTGGGGTCCCTCTGCCTCCACAGTGGAGCTCGGGAGGAGGTTATTGCCCGGGATCCCTAACCCGGTCTCGAGGGGGGCTGAGTTCCCGCCTCCAGAACCCGGAGGTTGATGACATACAGCGAGGGCTAAGGGCCCGCTTTGAATTTGAGGTCACTACTAACCATCCAATTCTATTTTGCATTTTTCTAATGAGAATACATAATGCAAATCAAGTTGGGGTTTTAGGAATACCAATTCAGAAATTTCCAACTCGGTTAATGATCTCCTTGATCCGAAGCGGAACGCTTTGAAACCATTTACCAGCGCAGTGAGACCTATGAACGATGCTGAGATTGATGCGGGGGTGAGAGTGTCGACAATTTTTGGACCTTGCACCTTCCACTAATGAGTCCGACGGGAGGAGGAGGTTGAAGTTGTAGTGAATCCCATCGGAGACTGGTTATGAGGACCGGATGGGGACAATGATCCCAAACGTAAGTGGGGGAAGGTGTATTTATCCAAGTAGGAGGCTAGGATTCCGACAAAAAAAATTCATGATGACTTATGAAAGGAATCTTTTGGAATAGTAGAGGTCAAGGACTTGGCTAAAGAAGATTTTTGGAGGCGCTCCATCTTAGATTTTATCGCCTATCAAACTGGTAGAGATAATTTTGCCTCGTTTTTCCTCTCTTAGTGGTGTTGATTTGACTGGCATTGCCTACCTCCGCGAGGACGGTCGGGAGGTATCTTGTGGGGGAGATGGATTCCCTTGAGGTCCGGGTGTAGTGATGGGCGCTTCGTTAAGTTTGGGTTAGGTCTAAGGTTGATGGTTTCAACTGGCCTTGGTGGCAGTTTATGGTGCCGTCCGAATTAAACCGGAATTTTCGGACCTTGTTCGAGTTTGGGTCCGAGCAGCTTCATGTTGGTCCGGGGTGATTTTAATATCATTCGGAGGAGAGAAGAAAAATGATAACTTTGACGGCAGATGGCTTATGTTCAATACCATTATTGAGAGCTTGGATCGAGGGAATCGAGCTTTCGGTGAAAATTTACCGGCTAATACCTTGCCCCGACTTATGAAAAGCTTGATCGAGTGCTCGGGTGGACTAGGAAAGAAGTTCCTCTTGTTACGGTCCAAGCTCTATCGGAGAATATCCGAAACACCACTGTTCGTGGACTGGGAGCCGAACCATGGGAAACAAAACACCTTCTCATTCGAGATGGCCTGGTTTGAACGTGAGGGGTTCTTGGACCTCATTGCGGGAATGGGATACGGGTGTAGGAGGTAGGACCTTCGGCTAGAATAAAATTAGGCACTTGAGAAGCTTCTTAAGGGATGGGCTAAAACCTTAGTGGAGTGTATAAGATTGAGAAGGATAGGCTCCTTTCTCTTATACAGGCCCTGGATATAAAAGCTGAACCTGATTCTGCTGCCCTGAGCTCGGTTAAATCAGGCGGAGAAGAGGTTGAAAGAACTTCCCGTGAAGAAGAGTTGAAGTGGGCTTGAGCTAAGGTTCCAAAGTGGTCCAAGGGGCGCCAATACACAATTCTTTCACCTGATTGCTAATGGAAAGCATAGGAAAAAGCGTATCTTCCAGCTTGAGCAAGAGGAGGGTACTATTGTTGGGCAGGATAATCTCAAAACATATATTACAGAGTATTATAGGCAGCTTTTTGGACCTCCGGAGGTTAATTGTGTAACCCTTGATGAGTCCAGGACGAGGATGTACCTCAATTGTCTGCTGCCGATAATGATATCCTACCGCCCTTCTCGGAGAAGGAGGTGTTTGATGCTATTGCACAAATGAAAACAATAAGGCCCGGTCCGGTTGGGTTCCCGCCGAAGTTCTATAAAAAGTGCTGGCACATTATTAAGGGGATTTGCTACCTATGTTTGGATCTTTTCCTGGACAGCTTAAATTTATTTGAATTTTGGAACTATCACATTGCTTCCTAAGCGGAGGCTGTGAGAATCGAGCGTTCAGGCCGATTTGTCTCCTCAATGTTAGTTTCAAAATTTTCACCAAGGTCGGGACGAATAGGCTCTCACAGTTCGATTTGGTGCAACAATCCCAAACTGCTTTCATGCCGACAGAAACATCCTTGATGGGGTGGTGGTCCTTCATGAAACGCCCATGAAATTCACTCCAAAAAATTAGATGGGGTAATTTTAAGGTGGATTTAAAAATGATAAGGTCAAATGGCCATTCCTCCAACAGGCTTTGCGATGAAAGGTTTCATGAGGCATGGCGCCGGCAAGTCGAATCATTCACGCAAAAGGGGGTGGGAATTAAAGTGAATGACGATATAGGTCATTATTTCCAGACTCATAAAGGCCTCGGCAAGGAGATCCGATGTCCCCTATCCTGTTTAACATTATGGTGGATATGTTAGCAATTTTGATAGGAAGGGCTAAGGAGAATGGTCAAGTGGGTGGTTTGGTACCTCATCTTGTTGATGGAGGTGTATCCATCCTTCAATCGCTGATGATACAATCATCTTTATGGAGCGACTTGGCCAAGGCGGAAATATGAAGTTGTTGTTATGCCTCTTTGAACAATTGTCCGGTTAAAGATTAACTTCCATAAGAGCGAGTTGTTCCTTTGGTAGAGCCAAGGCAAAGGAGTCTTATAGGCAATTGTTTGGGTGTGATTGGGGAGTTTGCCCTTCTCATACCTTGGTATTCCTATACACCATCGGGGACAAACGAGAGGGAAGTGTATCGAGGACCGATTTGAGAAGAAACTTTCTGGAAGGGTAAGCTCATGTCATCGGAGGCCGATTAATCTTGATAAATTCGGTGCTCACAGTATGCCTATGTTCCTCTTATCGTTCTTTGAGGTACCAGGGGTCGAAACAGACTTCTATCGGTCACGCTTTTGGCAGGGTGATGAGCTTAAAAGAAAATACCGACTTGCTAAATGGGATATTATCTGTCACCCAAAGACCAAGGAGGGCTTGGTATTGAGAATCAAGTTAAGAACAGATGCCTTCTTAGTAAGTGGTTGTGGAAGCTCGCTTCGGGACTGGCCATGTGGGCGCAGATCCTTCGCAGCAAATACCTCCAACTAGAACTCTGTCCGGTAACTTAGGCCACCACCCTTTTTCCCGAAAACCCAAAAAGCCCAAAAACCCCGAAAATTTAAATTTGGGTTTTGGGGTTTTTTTTTTCCCCTATTTTTGGGGGAATTTTAAATATTTTCTTTTAAAATTTTGCTTAGGGAATTTCAAAACCCATTTGGGGGATTAATTAAAACATTAATTTTTGGAAATTTTTTTGTTTAAAACCAAGGAAAAAAATTTTTTCCAAAAGGGGAAAACTTTAAAATTTTTTTGGGTTTGGGTTTTAAAATTTTTCAAAGGAAATTTTTAAAAGGGTAAAGGGGAATTTAAATTTTTTTATACGGGAAATTTTTGGGGGTTTACCCCCCGGTTTCAATGGGTTTTTAAAAAAACCCTTCACTTGGGGAAAAAATTTGTTGGGAAAAGGAGTTAGGTTGTGTGCAGTTTGGATTCAAATAGAAAAAAACGTTTTTCCAAAATCCAGGGTTAAGTCCAGGCCCCCGGGGGCCCTTTTTTTTTTTAAATTGGTTTTTAAAAACCTTATTTTTGGAAAAATTTTAAATTTAAGAAAAATTTAAAATTTTAAAAGTTACCCCCGGGGGTTTTTGGGTTTTTTTTATTTTGGGTTCAAAAAAAAATTTTCAAATTTGGAAAATTTTAAAATTCTAACAAATTTTTTCCAAAAAGAAAAACCCAAAAAAAATTTTTTAAAAATAAAAAATTTTGAAAAATAAACAAAAAATCTTTTAAGAAAAGTTTAAAAAAGGGCCCAAAAAGGGGAAAAGAAAATTTTCAAAAATTTTATTTTTTTTAAAATAAATAAAAAAATTTTCCTTAAAAAAAATTTTTTTTTTCTTTTTTTTTAATAAATTTTTAAATTTTCAAATTTGGGGGGAAAAAAAAAAATTTTCAAAAGAAAAACTATTTAAATTTTAAAAAAAAAAAACCCTTTTTTTTTAAAAAATTAAATTTTCTAAAAAAAAAAAAAATTTTTTAAAAACCCTAAAGGGAAAAAATAAAATTACAAATTTTTAAAAACCCCCCAAAAAAACCAAAATTAAAAAGTTTTAAAAGCCTTATCTTTTTTTTTTAAAAAAATTTTAAATTCTTTGGGAAAAAAAACCCGGGGCCTTTTTTAAAGGATCTATCCGTTGGGAGATGGTAGCTCGGATATCTTCAACCGGTTTGGATGGCGGTCATGTAATAGTATAGGCAATTAGTTTTCCTACCCTTGTTTAGCCAGCCGGTTGTGGCATCGTTTGTTGGCTAGTTTGTGTGTCTAGCCTTTTGCGCTCTGTGTGAGCTGCCTTTTCTTTTTTTAAGTTTGAGACTCTGGAACTCTGTTGGCATAATTTGATTTCTAGTTAATAACATGGCCGTATGCATCACCCTTGATGCAGAGGCCGGGGAACCCCTTTTCGAAAAAAAAAACCATTGTGAAGTCTATTAAAGGAGCAAGCTAATGTGGTTGCTTCTTTGCAGGTACTGCAGCTAAGAAGATGGGAGAGAAAAATGCCAGTGCAAGATTGTAGTTGAAGGGGTTGATCGCCGTGTCGGAATCGATGGTTACTTAGAGGCAAAAGGTTTGATCCAGTTGTATCTATCCTGTTGAGTCTGATCTGATCTCACATAGCGTTGGCATAAGTAAATTTTCACACGAATTTGTGTGAATTTTATATTAGGTTGATACACTTACAAGTATCTCTTTTTAAGCAGTATTGAATATTAAAGTAATTTGCTGATGAGTGCTTCAGCATATCTTCCCAGATTTCTGGCTGGATTCATCTTTAGCTACATCTGTGCACATCGTATCACAATATAATTGAAGGGCTTCATGAATGATATTACCTTTATTTCTCTGAATAATCTTGATGGACTGATTGGGTTCAGTATCTTCATAGGTTTGTAGCACAAGTTTATCTAGCATCATTGATGTTCAAAGCATTAGATCACATACATATCCAGTCAGTGTTTGGCACGCCACACTCCAAGGATACATTGGTTCATTTTCTGAATACTGACGAGAAGAAAGTAGTCGAGGCTAAATATTCAAATAGTCAATAGCACTCCTATTATTGAAAAAGTTTTTTAAAAAGGTAATATAGTTGTTTCAACACATGGTAAGAGTAGGATGATATGGTCAATATCATGACAAGAGCTGGTGGAATGTTCGGGTATGATTAGTTAGAGACTTAGAGTTATGCATGTGATACATCCATACTAGCTAAATTTTTTACTCCAACAAAGACAAAAAGGGGAAAATGCATCTCGCCGTCTAGCCGTTCATAGGACTGCATTTATTTGCCAGCCTCGGATATCCGATTATTTCACATAATAATAAAATCATGAAATAGAATACGGACGGATGTGGCGAGACCACCGGACTCCCTCCCCACGCTGCGCTGGGGGGCGAAGTTCTCCACTGCGGCTCTTGATGGCTCGCCAGAATGGATGATGGATCGCTGTTCCTAGATCGGCCTGGTCTTTGTTTCCTTCGGAACGGCGACAGAAAGATCGTGGAGGGGCGTCATCTACGCTCAGGCGAGAGGATCGAGAGTGGGAGGGAGATGGTGTTTCTCGAATGCGTTGTGCGCATCGGCGCTCGCGTCTTCACGAATCGGCAACGGCTGACGCTAGCCCCTCGGGTCCTATCGCCGGCGTTGCGATCGACTTCGCCAGCATCCTCATCGCACTCGGGATCGAGGTTTGAAGCCTTGGCCGAGAGCGGAGAGGAGACGGTTGAGGTCTCGGATGCGGGACGTGTAGCCAATGAGGTGGTGAACGCTGTCCTTGCCGATGAAGATCGTGGAAGCGTTGACGCCTCGGAGGGATCCTGGTCGGTCGTGCGGCACCGGAGGAAGAAGACGGACGCCGAGCTCCTTCAGGAGTTCTGGAACTACGTGGGGTACCCTACGCCGGCGTCCAGAGTTTGGGAGAAGGGCTGCACCTCGGGCAGCAAGGTAAACGCCGATTCTGCTCACGATCCTTCGTTTTCGTGCAGGGAGAAGATGCATACTGAGTGTGACAAATCGCCGGCCGTGCCGAGGCCGCCATCGGCGCCAGCGCGGCAGCGACGCGGGATCTGCATCAGGCCGTGGAGGGGGCCGCTTCCACGCCCCAGGATCACGCCGCCGGCAGCGCTGGCCGCGTTCCTGCCGGCTTCACTTGCGGCTGCGCCATCTTCGGCGTCTCCGAATCAGCAGGAAGAAAAGGCAGCGGCTTGTACGGCATGCGTTGATCTCGCATTTCAAACTGCGGCTTGTACGGCATGCGGTCGAGGCGCCCTAGCACCACGGTTTCGCATCTGCTCGGCTCGACCTCACGTGTGCCGCCGCCGCCATCGTACGCCGTCGTACTGCGCCAGGCTTCTGCGCCGCTGATGACTGGCCGGGGTGGCAACCCGTCCAAGGCCGGGGGATCCACCGGTGGGACAAACAGTGGACCTTTTGCATCTTCAAACCCCGGACTCTCGGCCGGCTTTGGTGTGGCTGCTGGACCTGTTCACTTCGGAGTGTTGCCGGCATCGACCTCCACTGCTGCTCCGTCCGTCCAGCGGTCCTCGGCTTCGGCGCCGGCACCGCTCAGCTTTGGTGTTAACAGCCAACAAGCGACGGATGCTCCTCCCGCCCGGCGACCCAAGAGCAAGCACAAGGGGGTACGTCGTGATGCTACTGCCGGTGCAGTCTCCGCAGCTGCGCGTTCCATGCCGCCGTTCCTGCCGGCGTCAGTGACGGATGCCCCGGCGTCAGTGACGGATGCCCCCAATGCTCAAACTCAATCAGCAATACAAGCTAATGCGGCGACTTCGGCCAACATTGACGCTACTGGGCATATACCGAAGGGTAAAAAGATTGGTCTTTGATGTTTCAAATGCAGGTCAGATGATCATATGTCTAAGGATTGCACGGTGGTTCATTACTGCCACATTTGCAACAACTACAAGCATCCTCTGCATCGCTGCCTTGTTCTCAAGCAACCAAGGCCAACCGCCTCCCTCGGCGGTTGCGGTTTAGTGAATGCAATGTTTGTACAGCTTCCGGACTCACTCTTCAAGGAGAATCTTGCCCCACCTACTTTGCCGACTGCTTTGGTTACGATTTCGGGTGGTTCCTTGTCTTCTTCTGTGGTGGAGGCTGAGGTTGCAAAGATCGCTGCGGTCCAAACTAAGTGGATGTGGGAAGCCGTGCCTCATGGAGCAAATGCTTTCTTAGTTTCTTTCCCTTCAGTGGAGATTTTGCAACGTGTGGCAGCGTTTGAGTATAATGTTAAATCACATGACAGGAAGATCACTTTTAGTGAATGGAAAATCGAGGAGGTTCGTCGCTACTTCCCTTGCAGCCTGTTTGGGTGCACGTCACGAGTCCCGCCACATCTTCGCCATTTCCTTCGTTTGTGGGCGGTGGGATCAGTTATTGGCGTTACTCAGGATGTTGACTTGGTTTGCTTGCGCCGACACGGTATTGTGTGGATCCAGGTGGCTGTTCATAACATGGGTATTTTCGTCAAACATGATGGGTCTCATGAAACCTCGGTCTCCTCTGATGTTTATGTAAAGCTTAATGGATATGCGCTTCGGTTCGTGCTGGAGGAGGATGACTTTGTTCCGGATGATGACTTTATTCCTCGGATTTGGGAAAATCATGATGATGGGCGTGATGATGGTGCTAACCGGGATGAAGATATGCCAGATAGGGATGATAGCAAGCGAGCAAAAAAGGTCCAAATTAATGGTGGTGAGACCACGTGTGGAGCTCAATCTGTCTCCGCTGTTGTCCCCATGCATACTACTCATTTGGGCGTTGAACATGCTACAGTGCCATCACAAGTCAACCTTCTGCATAATCCTGTGCAAGACGCTGCTGCTACAGTTGATGATTCGGCTACATTTCTTGCGCCAACTGCGTCTGCTCAAGCTTTGGCATCATCTGGCGCTCCTTCAGGACTGGGAGCTAAGCACATGCATGTGCAGGCAACGCCCATGCAGCCACAAAGACTTGCATGATGTGGCCGCTGCTACAGGGCGTTCAACTGGTGCATGCACACCCATAAACGCACGAGCGGGTGCCCCGTCTCAGGTGCATCGGCCGGCAGACATTGAGCAGGCGATGCTCGGGCAGTCAGCTAGGGACGCGGGCGCAGCGCATGTTTTCCATGCTCCCGCTTCTGCTCCGGTACAAGCGCAAGGCACGGTGGCGGGGTCTGCGACCGCTTCCTCAGCTCGCGCTCCCGTCGCTATAGTTCCTCTCGGTCCAGCGCGGCTCGTTTGGGTCCTTCTGCCACGACACCAGTTGCAACTGTTTCGATGGGACCGGCAGCACATTCTTCTTCACCGACCTCTGGGACAAGGGTGATTTAGCCGCTACCGCTGAAGCCTTCACCGACGGCCCTCCCGGCGACACCGGTGGGTACTATGTCCGGAGGATTGGCTTCGCCCCTTCGACGTAGTAACCGCCACCCAGTCTCCGCGGATGGTTCTTCCCCGACAGACGAGCATGCACTGGCGAAGGCAATGCGCCGCCAGGCCTTGAGGAATTTGGACTCCACGCCAGGTACCTTCGGATACTCGCATTTATAACAGCTTACATAACATGGGGGTCTCTATGGGAAAGAATGATAATGATATTAATCTGTCGGTTGGGGTACTTAAGCATATGGAGATCGACTGTTTAAAGGTTTCTCCGAAGTGTAATACCATCATTCCTGACCCGAAACCAAGGCGATGATGAAGCGGATGCCAAATATGATGGTCCGCTAATCTCCCACTTGGTTGGTCAGGTTACTGAGGTTGTATTGGATGACGCAAGACCTGGGTCCATGTTATGTGACTTCACAGCGTCTTGAGGAAATCTAAATCACACTCCTCTAGAAAGAAACAAAACCGCCAAGAAGGCGAAGAGTTCCACACCAATCTGAGTTTCCACATGAGAGGCATGTTTTGGAATAGCAGAGGTCTCTCGACTTGGCTAAACATAAACACATCAGTGATTGTGTACGGGAACATGGTTTGGATTTTGTGGCAATTTTCAAGGCTGGTAAGTGTGACTTTCGCCGCATGTCCTCGATCACCTATCGGTGGTTTCGACTACACATGGCATAGTCTACCAGCTTGTGGAAGGTTTGGAGGAATCCTTCTTGGGATACTGACAACAGCCATGGACTTGTTAGCTTTTTGATTGGTGAATTTCATATAAAATTTAACTTAAGAAACAAAGCTGATAATTTTACATGGACTCTTGTCGCTGTCTATGGGCTGCCCAAGATGAGCATAAGTCCGCTTTCCTTCGGGAATTGGTAAATTTAGCTAAGGATAACCCGCATCCAATGCTTATTGGAGGGGACTTTAATATCCTTAGGTATAAGGAAGAGAAAAATAATGACCGTTTCGACACTCATTGGCCTTTCCTATTCAATGATGTGATAGACAGTTTGGATCTTCGGGAGGCCACTATGTCGGGACGGCAATTTACTTGGGCTAATAACCGACATGTGCCAACATACGAGAAGCTTGATAGGGTACTCATGGATACCGAATGGGAACTAAAATTTCCTCTGGTTACCGTAGAGCCCTAGAGCGTATTGAGGCTTTATCGGATCATGCACCCATCATTCTGATTCTAATTCTACAAACCCACCTGCCCGACGGCCTTTCAAATTTGAATTGGGATGGATGCATAGGGACGGGTTTGTAGACATGATCAAGGATATTTGGGAGAGGCCCGCTGTTGGTCGTACACCTATTCAGAGATAGAACTTTAAAATAAGAGCCATGAGGCAACACCTCTCTGGATGGGCAAAACATACCAACGGATTTATAAAAAGAAAAACAACGGCTCTCTACCATTATTGATGACCTCGACAAAATTGCAGAGACGCGACCTTATCTCAACAAGAGATTGAATTGAAAAATCAATCTAACTAGTAGACTGCCCGTGCGTTGCCACGGGCTTTTAAATTTTTATTAGTTGCATGTCAAATTTTATTTATATATAAAAGATAGCCAATAACAAACGAAAAATAATTTTAATCTACTTAGCGTGCAATGTATTTTGATAAAAGAAATTAATTCTACCCTATACACATAAATATTATCATATCCTGATGAACAAAATAAAGGTGGTACCCAAGCATTGATATCTTTATTGTGCGTTGCATTACAAATGATAAAAACACTTGAATGTTTTCTTAATTTATGGTTAAGATCGATTGTCACATGAAATTATGTGCATTGCTATTATCCATTAATAAAAATTAACACATGGATGATTGTGCTCCTTTTAAACAAATGTTCCAAGATGTTACGACCAGAAACTTAATTGTAATATGCAATCGGCTGGCAAACTATTACAAATGAATTTAGGCACTTGAAACCCCATTTAGAAACTACGGTAGCAAAACACATCTTCTAGAACATGCTACTCCTACCTATCTTGGGAGAGGTAGATACATCAATCTTTGATAACATTTATTGATTAAAATTTATAGGCATTTCTTAATATTTTTATAATAATTTTTCAGTTTCGTTAGAATTTTTAACTTCAGATTTGGTGTATCCGCTCAAACTGAATTTCACATAAGACTCAAAAGGAAATGTGTGTGTTTGTACTATGAACTATGACGTAAAAGGAAGCGAGCAACTCCCATTCAAATACAAACTGGAGAAAAAAAACCTAATATACATACATTCAAATGTAAGGGAGAAAGGGTGAATGGCATGCATCATCAATTGTAAATAACAAGGCTAGAACTTGCCTAGAGAATATTGCTCGTAAGTCACAAGTTTACAACATATTTTATCACGTATTAACACAAAAGTCGAATAATTCATGGTAGGATTGAGGAGAAGGAGGTCTATAATATTAGTCATACCGATTCTTCATTATTCTGTTAGCAACTCAGAGAGAGAGAGAGAGAGAGAGAGAGAGAGTTGCCACGGGCTTCTGAAATCGCAAAGATAGAGACACTATAGCACGGTCCCAATTACATAATAATTTAAGTCCACTTAACTTTGTAATGTAAAGTGATAACAAAAATAGCACATTAACAACGTATACATATAAGGGATGATCCAACTAAAAATCTATTAAAAATTACTGAGATATACTTGATGCACTTAACAAATTTTGATGCTTCTATGTCTCTTTCTCCGTCTTCTTTCATCTGGCAGAAACAAACGTGCTAATAATATGTACCTTTTCACCCGCCCTATCTCATAGATGATCATGAGCCAGCTGTAATTCCACAATGGCCATAATATATATGTTTTACGATATTATATATTGTTTATATTATTAATTACAAAGTTTATGCAATTGGTCTTACACCATCCTGTAAGAACATACCATCCTTCATAAAGCATTCCAAATCATCGTTTGATAACAAGGCATCTTCAATGTCCACGAACTTGGTTTTCTTGGGGCAGACATGATTGATTCGATGACTGCAATATCTCTACGGATACAAATATAGTCTATCGTCATGATACAAAATGAGCCAAATTTGTACTAATGAGACAAATTGGTTGAATACAAAAGGCAATATGATGAAAGAAAGATCGATAATAACATCAAAAGAATACCTTGTGCGATAACATTTAAATTGGCATACTTTTTGTTTTTTATGAGATATCACC